>JAJONR010001573.1:0-117555 GCA_029582245.1 Solanum etuberosum | reverse complement strand
TGTCAAGGTATTGCCTAAACACCCTGTTCATCAAGTCCATAAACACCGCCGGAGCGTTAGTCAATCTAAATGACATAACTAAAAACTCATACTAGTTATGCCGAGTTTGAAAAGCCGTCTTCGGAATGTCATCATCCTTCACCCACAATTGGTGATAACCCGATCGGAGATCAATCTTAGAGAAATAAATTGCCACTTGAAGTTGGTCAAATAAGTCATCTATGCTTGGGAGAGGATACTTGTTCTTAATGGCCACCTTGTTCAGCTGTCGATAATCAATACACATACGTAGAGACCCATCTTTATTTCTAACAAACAAAACTGGAGCACCCCATGGAGAGATACTCAGTCGGATGAAACCCTTATCAAATAAATCCTTTAACTGTTCTTTCAACTCCTTAAGTTCTACTGGGGCCATACGATAAGGAGGAATAGAGATAGGTTGCGTATCTGGGAGAATGTCAATACCGAAGTCTATTTCCCGCTCGGGAGAAATACCGAGTAGATCATCTGGGAATGCTTCCCGAAACTCATTGACAATGGGACCGACTCGAGAGAAGGGGTTTCAGAATCTACATCCCTCACCCTTACTAGATGCTAAAAGCAACCCTTAGAAATCATCTTTCTAGCTTTAAGATAAGAAAGAAACTGATTCTTAGGCATGGAGTTTCCCCCCTTCCACTCTAGGATAGGCTTATTCGGGAACTGAAACTTGACTACATGAGTTCTACAATCAATAGAAGAATAACAAAAGTGCAGCCAATTCATACCCAAGATAACATCAAAGTCTAACATATCAAGCTCTACCAAGTCAACAAGAGTAACTCTATGGGACAAGGAAATGAGACACTCTCTATAAACCCTCTTAGCAACCACAGAATCACCAACATGAGTAGAGACAGAAAAAGGTTCTAGCAACATATCAAGAAGCACATCAAACATCATAGCCACATATGGCATCACAAAAGACAAGGTAGCACCGGGATCAAGTAAAGCATATACATCAAGTTGGAAAACTTTCAACATACCGTTAACCACATCCGGAGAACTCTCTTGTTCACCTCTAGTCTGAAGAGCATAAAAGCAGTTTTGCTTAGGAGCATTGGAACCCGCACCACTAGGAGTAGCTTGCTTTCCCTCACTTCCTTTAGCATTAAGCATCGGGCAATCCCTCATTTTTTGACCACTCTTACCACAACCATAGCAACCATCCGTTCCGGCTAGACACCTACCATCGTGCTTCCTTCCACACTTAGCAGAAGTAGACATGGGCAACGAAGATCCACTACCATTACCTCCTTGAGGCTTAGGGTTAGACACCCTATCTTTGTTGAACTTTGGATGGGCATTGGAGGAACCTTGATTGGAAAACCTTTGTCGGAATCTTAGACGACCTTGTCCATCAGACCTTGTGTTATAGAAATTACCATCACCGGTCTTAGCCCTTTTTGCCTCCCTAGACCTTTCCTTGAGTTTCTCTTCCTCAATTTATTGTGCATGTACCATCAGATGAGAGATGTCCATATCATGAATGAGCATTGTGGTTTGGCACTCTTTAACCACCATTTCGGACACACCCGACACAAACTTACTCATCTTAGCCCTTGAATCAGAAACCATCGTTGGAGAATACTTAGACAATTGAGTGAACTTTAGAGCATATTCTCTTACACTCATACTCCCTTGTCGAAAATTAATGAACTCTAGCACCTTTGCTTCCCTTATTTCAAGGGGAAAGAACCTATCAAGAAATGCGACCTTAAACTTCTCCCAATCAAGAGGACCCGCATCATCCAGTCTCCCTTCTTTCCATTGGTTATTCCATAATTGAGCCGCACATTTCAATTGGTAAGCGGCCAACTCCACCTTTTCGACCGGCGTAACTCCCATGATCATCAACACTTCATAGAACTCATCGATAAACTTTTCAGGATCTTCCTCAACTTTGGAACCATGAAATTCCGGAGGATTCATCCTTTTGAAGTCCCTCACTCTTGAAGCCGCCGAATTCACATTTGAGATTGTGGGAACCACAACCTCCCTATTGGCATGGGCCCTCACCGCTTGAGCCAACACTTGAAAAGTAGCCCTAAACTTTGCATAGAAAAATGCTCGGCCAAAGGATCGACCGGAACTTGAGGAGCTTCTTGTTCCGCATTCTACCTCGCATTCCTTCTAGCATAAGATCTTCGGGTAACCATATCCTGAAGAACATAGAATAAGGATTAGGAGAGAGACTTTATAGAGGTAAACTCCATCGCACGACTTAAGAGTAATGAAAGAAGTGGAGTTTCCTAATAATCTTGTAGCCTCTCCTTCATAAATGTGGCGCGCTTCACACTCCTGAACAAGACTCTATTAAACGTGGTTTATGATACATCCTAGGAACATTTTAAACATTGTGCTCTGATACCAAGTTTGTCACGTCCCAGGTGTACACACTAGATGTAACATGACATATTGAACCCCGAAGGACTCCATACAAGCAACTAAGCTCTCATAACATAAGAAATAGATCAATAAGAGTAAAATAATAGTCAAAGTCCAAGTCTAAAATTTTGTCTCATCATAGCCATCTAATACAATAGAATGAAATTGGACCTAGCCCATAAATCATTTCCAAAAGCAAAATGCAAGAAAGAAACTAAAAAAATACCTCCATCCTCGAAGCATGCGGACTCACCAAAGCTCGGGAAAATCACGAACTCAAATACTAGCCACGAGACTTGGAAACCTGTCTTACAAACCCTTTATTAGGGAAAAATGTAGGGAAGAATATGCGTTACTACAAAGCAATGTACCAAGTATGATAGCCATGCATAAAACATTTAAATCATGCTAAAAGGGACATTTCATTTCATGACATGCAATTGACCAAGCTAAAAAATCATATGAAAGAGTTATAAAACATAAGTCATAAATCATGGTCAATGCAAGCTAACTTATTCTTTAAAAGCTTTGAACTCATATGTGATACTCCTTGAGTAACTTTAGTTCATTATTACTTGTGGGGAAATAACCTTAACTGACATTGAGACCATGCGAGTTATAATATAGAATCTGGTGTTTACCCCACACCGAAAAGAGGTGTCTTACTTGCCGAAGGTAGAACCTTGAACTTATAGCTTAAGTGGATCCACTAGCTAATCAACCTATGTGAGCAGATAGTTATGGGATAAGGAGATTGATACTATAAACCCAAACTTTACTACGTGAAGGCTTCCACCTCATGAGATTACTTTAGAAACCCGTACTCTACTTCGTGCGGCCTTCCATCTCATATTCAATATCCACTCGGTGCTAAGCATAAATTTCCACAGAATAGTCATTTCTTACTTGACTTCATTACTCATGAAAAGGTGCCCTTGGCCTACCAATTCAAGCTAGTTTCATTAAGATAGCTCCTAGTGTTTGATTCAATTGGGTGAGAAAGCCTTTCAACCTAAGAATCCTTTCTATGTGAGAAAATCTTTCACATCATGCTAGTATGTGTTTTAGTGAGAATATCCTTTCACAACATAACTTCATCATAATTGGACTTTAATCTCAAAGCACCCAAAACATTTGCATAGATTTCACAATACAATGCATAAGTCCATAATTTACCTCCTTGAGGTCAAAACCTAATTTCAATCATCAGCTCTTAGAAACAATGGTTTGAATATGGATTTCATCATAAATTCATGTAACACTAGTAATACATGCTGAATTTCATAAAACTCTTCCTTGAAGATCCAAATCTCTCAACACATAGTTCATAACTTAAAAACATAGGGATCATATGGGTTCATAGGGGAATTCATCATAAAAGCATTGCAATTCATCAATTCATGCATAGAAGATCACAATTAAAGCATTTAAATCATTATTGATAAGAACCCATGCTAATTGAAGAAAACCCTAACTCAATTGGAGAATTCTATCATTTGAAACAGAGGAATTTGGGAATTCCATGGATGGAAGGAATCCATGAATGAAAACTATCATACCTTGACTCCAATTGTTAGCCTTCAATGGAGGAATTGGAACCTTAGATTGAAACCCTAGGTGAATCCTTCTTCTTCTTCTTCAACTTTCTAGAGAGAGAATATTTAGGAGAGCAATTGGTTTTCTTTTGGGAATTTGGAAGAATGAAATATATGGGGTGAATTCGGGGGTTAAAAGGTTTATATAGGGGTTCTAAATATAGGTAAAACGACATAGTATAGGAATTAATTTATTAGGAAAAGACTCAACTAACCCTGAAAAATAACTGCCAGCAGGGAACCACGACCCACCAATAACGGACCGTGGTCAGGACGACAGACTGTCTTGCACGACCATCGATGGTGGTCAGAAACTTGACATTGGCGGTTCGAACCACGGACCTCCAACCACAGACTGTGGTATGACCAACGGTCCGTTGGTCGGGCCGTGGGTCTGGACCCTCAAACCATCCTCAGGTAGGCAAACTACGGACCAGACCTACGGTCCGTGGTCCACTCCATAGGTCATGGGTGGCCGGCATGGTCTGGCACCTGTAACATATGGAAAACTGCTATTTGATCTTTTTTGAATACGGGGTGTTACACTATCCTGGGCCCAATATAAATGTTTTTAACCCCCAAATTATCCAATTGAACTCATTCTCCTAAATTATCAAAAGTTGATCAAGTTTTTCCCCTATAATTCTGTCTCTAAAGCTTGAAGAAGAAGTCTGGGGTTTCAAGACCAACTCTCCAAATTCACCATTAATTATGAGGTTTTGGCATCAAGGTATGATAATATTCACCTATGGAGTCTTTTCCTCCATAGTGTTCCTAAATTCTCCAATTTTGCAACTTAGAATTTCTAATTGAAGTTAGGGCTTCATTCAATTTCATGGGCCCTATTCAATTATGATCCATTGATTATTTTATGTCTTTTTATGCATGAATTCAAATAATTGCATGTTTTTATGTTGAGTTCACTTGAACTCATGCATTATCCATGATTTCTAAATTTTGATCATATGATGAAGCTTTTGAACTATGGAAAATGAATTTATGAAGATATGCATGTTTCTTTATGAAATTTATATAAATGATCTAAGGTTGCTTTGAGAGTGAAGCATCGATGTTCTTGTTGTTGTAAAGGGATTTTTCAGATACTACGCAAACATGAAAGTGAAAGGTGTTTTCTCACAGGAAGGGTGTATAGGGTTGAAAGGCTTTCTAAACTAAACTTTGAATCAAGAATTAATAGCTATTTTAATGAACTCTAGCTTGGATTGGCTACTTGGTGTTCCCTTCCATGAATGATAAGACAAACAGTAATTACGCGTGTCCCATAATGATAAGACAAGTTAAGATTAATGACTATTCCATAGAATTTATGCTTAGCACTGAGTGGACAAGTGGCGAATACCCATGTCCCAACAACTATGTCCCACCATACGTTTGTCTTAGATAGACATTAGCTAGTGGATCCACCTAAGCTAGAAGTTTATGGTTCTTATCTTGGCAAGTAAGGACATCTCTTTTCGGTCTGGGATAGACACCAGATTCCATGTTATAGCTCACATGGTCTATGTCGGTTAAAGATAAATCTCCCACAATAATGAACTAAGGTTACTTTCTAAAAGTATATCAAATGTGTTTTAAAGATGTTTAGCTTGCATTGACCATGGTTATTACTTATGCTTTCTATCATGTTATTTTATGATTTAGCTTGGTCATTACATGTCATATAAAGTTCCTTTTAGGATGATTTCATAACTCTTATGTATTGCTATCATACTTGGTACATTCCATGTACTAAAGCATACTTTTGCCTACATTGTTTAACTAATATAAGGTCACATGCTCCTACATCCCATACTCGTGGCTAGTGATCTCATATAGATATTGAAGATTGGTGAGTCCTCATGTTCCGACGACCAAGTCTCCTTTTATTATCTTCATGTCTTTTCATTTAAGATGATGTATGTGATGTATGTGTTACGTCTTAATCACTTCTTTGAGGTAATAGATTGCTTTAAGACTATGTGAGACTTGCACTACATTTTGTCAAACTCATTATGATTCAAAAATATCTTTTAAACTCTTTTAGTTTTCAATTATCTTGTATGATGTATGCTAAGTTGCTTGTGTAGGACCTCTCAGGGTCTTATACACCTTGTCACGCCTAGGGTGTACTTTGGGTCATGAAAAACTAGGCATTCATAACACATGTTTAGAAAGGTCCTAGGATGTCTCATAAGCCACAACGAGTAGAGACTTGTTCATGAGTGTTAAGTGCGCCACATTTATGAATGAGAGACTATAATTTTTTTAGGAAACTCTACTTATTTCATCACTCTAAAGTCATGCGATAGAGTTTAACTCTATAATGTTTCTCTCTTAATCCCTATCCGATGCTTTTTAGGATATGATTGTTGATGAGTCTAGGATTTCGACTCATTTAAGACTTAATATTCATATTTTTAGTGTCCTCAATGCCTATTCTATGCTCTAACTGATGTTTAAATGCTAACTTACCGAAATGAAGACAAAAGAGCGAGGCAAGAACATTACCGGGCAAATAAAAGTGAAAAAGCTAGAAAAAAAAAATGAAGACAAGGAAGACTGATGATCGCCAATACAACTAGGTGAATCACCGAGTGGTCCCTCAGCTCTCCAAAAGTTACAGCGTGCCAGCCCTGGGAAAAGCTAACTTGGCGATGGAAATGGCGGCGAACCGCCAATTGGATCGGTGATGGAGATCCTGATCGCCTAAAGTTTTAGAAGAGGAACGGTGAAGAGTCCAGTCAAGAGGGCGATTGAAAGAGACACTTGGCGCATCGCCGGCCTGGTCGGCGATGCTCAACTAATTCTTCTGAATGGCTCCAAAACCAAAAAATTGAAAAATTATAAATGCGATTTTTAAAAGAGTTTCAGGGATCCCAAATTTTGAGCGATATTTATGAATTGTTGAGAGTTCATACATTGGGTTTTTTTGATCCCTAACACTGTTCTTAGAGTTTTTGAGTATAAATTTAGAGTTGGGTTTGGATTTTGAACTAATTTTGAGCATTGTGAAGACCTCCAAGTTGTTACTCAAACTGATGGATAACATAATTGGTAACATTTTCTTGTTTTTCTTATAATATTTGGCTAAAACTCCCATTCTTATAATGTTTGGCTAAACCACCATTCATTGATTTGAAGTGGGTTCAATTGATAGTTGAGTTTTCATTTATAAATCGTAGTTGCAAATGTAGTTCTAGCTTATTATTCTATGCTTGCATGAGAAATAGGTTTTAGAATTAAAGTTATCAATTGATGATTGTAGTGATTGAGTTATTGTAGATTCATCTTGAAAAAGTGAGTCTCAATTCGATCCTACCAATCTAGCTCGAGAGAGTAGATTAATTGAGGTTTTGGGCTGTTTAGATTGTTGGACTTGTCGAGGTTCAAGAGAACTCGCTTGATTCACAATAGTTGATTGAAAAATAGTTGGTACACTTAAAGCCTAGCCTACCCACTAAGATTCAACGACTTTCAGTAAATAATAATCACCCATATAGCGAAATTAGCGGTCAATCGATCACATCCCCAAGGATCCCTCTCTACTTGATTGCTCCCCTATTTTCATAGTTCATAATTGTAACTCTAATCCCCCCAATTGACACAAGTTGTCAAACCCCTACAATTTAACTTAATTGTTTCAAAAATGTTTATTCCTATAACCGACTAGAACACTCCTTTCACTTCGTAATTGAATTCTCTACCGTATCACTTCCTGTCGGATCGACCCCAACTCTTCGTTGGGCTTATACTTGATTGCGACTGCCTATAGATAGAATTAGATGATGTGTAGTTGGGCGTTATCAATCACTCAAAGGGAATATGCTAGAAGGAATGCGGGAGAGAATGTGGAACGAGAAACTTGTCAAGATCCTCAAGTTTCGACCGACCCTTTGGCCGAGCAAGTGACTAATGCAAAATTTAGGGCTGATTTTCAAGTGTTTGCTCAATCCATGACGGCTCAAGCCATTAGGGAAGTTGTGGTGCCCAGGAACCCAAATGTGGGTACGACAACAATTAGAGTGAGAGACTTTACTAGAATGAATCCTTCAGAGTTTCATGGTTCCAAGGTTGAGGAAGATCCTCTAGAGTTCATTAATGAGGTGTATAAGGTGTTGATGATCATGTGAGTGATACCGGTAGAACAGGTGTAATTAATCTCTTATCAACTTAAGGGTGCTGCTCAAGTATGGTTCAACCAATGGAAGGAAGAGAGGGTGGTTAGTACAGGTCCTCTTGATTGGGAGAAGTTTAAGGTTGCTTTGTTTGATAGGTTCTTCCCCCTTGAGATGAGGGAGGTAAAGTTATTTGAATTTATCAACCTTCGCCAAGGAAACATGAGTGTGAAAGAGTATGCTTTGAAGTTCACACAGTTGTCCCGATATGCTTCTACTATGGTTGTCAATGCTAGGGAAAGCATGCATAAGTTTGTTTCAGGAGTGTCTGAAATGGGGGTTAAAGGATGTCGTACCACCATACTCATTCATGATATGGACATTTCTCGCCTAATGGTTCATGCTTAACAAATAGAAGAGGAGATGCTTAAGGAGAAAACTAGGGATTCATAGAGGGCAAGAAAGGATAATGGTGATTTCTCACTTTCAAGGTTCGGTGGAGGTAATCATTCTCAAGGTAATAGTTCTAGTGAGTAAATGATATCTGAGTGTCAATAGTGTGGAAAAATCCATAAAGGTGACTGTGTATCTGGTACAAATGCATGTTTTGGTTGTGGAAAAAAGAATCATAAGTTAAGAGATTGTCCTTCGATCGCTAGGAATGGGGAAGATAATTGTCGACGGGCTCAACCTTACCCTTTCTTAGGCTCTAGTGGTGGTCAGAAACATAATAGGTTTTATGCTCTTCAGAATCGAGAAGATCACAAGGGTTCGCGGATGCGCTAATTGATAAGTTATGGCTTTTTAGCTTGTGGTTACGCATTGTTTCATGTTGGGTATTTTGTTGGCTATGGTATGACTCCATGTATGGTTAGTGTGTTTATGGTCGACCTTAAAACCCTTGTGGAAACTTCTTAAGTGCTTACTTGTATCAATGGTTTCGTGATTGTTAAGACTTTGGTGCTATGCTTGGATTGAGGGAGATGGATTTGAAAGGATTAGTGAGGTTTGCTCCCAAGAGGGAGATAGTGTGCTTCATGGTCGGAATACGTCAGTAGAACTATGCTGATTTTGGAAAAGTTCTTTTCTATGGCTTGGTATGTGAAAGGCCGGAGGCGATGTGATCTCTTAGTATCAATATCTCTTTCTGTTATTTTTGGATCTAACTTGAGGCACTAGCCCCTCATGGTTCACTCTTTAGGACTCTTGTGTTTCATTCATTCTCATACTTCCTCATGCATGCATGCTCATAAAAACTTGATTTTATTTTTGAGAAAATGAGTTGACTTGATTGATTTCTCCATGTTTATGTGCATTTGAGTATGAGTTACATATAGGCCTTATAAAATGATGTTTTGAATATGCTTTAGCTTGGAGTTGATTTTCCTCCTCAGATTTGTGCATTTATGTGATTGCATTCATAATTGGGCTGTTAGATATTCCTCCTTCCCTCCTTATGATGTCTTGAGTCCCGTTCGAGGATGAATATCCCCAAGGGGGAGATACTGTAATACCTCATATTTGAAAAGAAGGAAAAACGTAAAACTTTCTTAGTTGGTGTCTGTGTCTACTTTCTTAGTACCCTTTTTACGGTTCACCAAGACTGTTAACCATCCCATATACGAGTCATAGATAGGTCTCCTAGGGGAGTATCAGACTTGGTGAAATTTTGAAGGTCTAAGTTGGAAACGACGGATGGCATGTACGGACCGTACAAGGGATCCGTCGAAAATGGGTAAAATTTTAGGTCCCAGTACTTGAACTATGGCTCACCAGGACAGTCCGTAAGTCGATCGGAGGAAAACCAATGGACCGTAAATGGGATTTGTCGAAAATGGGTAAAATTTAAGGTCCTAGTACTTGACCTCCGACTCACCAGGACAATCCGTAAGTGCACTTACGGACCGTAGGTCTGACCCGTAGGTCGAGTCGGCAGTAAATTTTAAGAAGGGCTTTTGGATCTTTTCCTAATTATTCTAACCCAATACTATGTCGTTTTACCTTCTATCCTAGGCCCTATATAAACGTTTTTAACCCCCAAATAACCCAATTGAACTCATTCTCCAAAATTCTGAAAAGTTGATCAAGTTCTTCTCCAATAATTCTCTCTCTAAAGCTTGAAGAAGAAGTCTGGGGTTTCAAGATCAAGTATCCAAATTAACCATTAATTGTGATCTTTTAGCATCAAGGTATGATAGTATTCAACTATGGATTCCTTTCCTCCATAGGGTTCCTAAATTCTCCAATTTTACTAGTAAGAATCTCCAATTCAAGTTAGGGTTTCATTTAATCTAATGGATTCTTTTCAATTATGATCCAATTGATTATTTTATGTCTATTTATGCATGAATTCAGATAATAGCATGCTTTTAAGTTGTATTCACTTGAATCCATTCATGATCCATGATTTCTAAATTTTGATCATATGATGAAGCTTTTGAACTATGGAAGATGAATTTATGAAGATATGCATGTTTTTTTTATGAAATTGATATAAATGATTTAAGGTTTCTTTGACAGTGAAGCATTAATGTTGTTGTTGTAAAAGGATTTCTCACATACTACACAAACATGAATGTGAAAGGGTTTTCTCACATGAAAGGTTCATATGGTTGAAAGGTTTTCTCAACTAATGTTTGAATAAAAAATTAGGAGTTATTCTAATGAACTCTAGCTTGGATTGCCTACATGATGTGCCCTTTCATGGATTATAAGATAAGCGGTGATTACCCGTGTCTCATATTGATAAGACATGTTAAGATTAATAATTATTCCGTGGAATTTATGCCTAGCATCAAGTGGATATGGCGAATACCCATGTCCCATAAACAATGTGCCACCATAGGTTTGTCTTAGATAGACATTAGCTAGTGGATTACCTAAGATAGAAGATTATGGTTTTTACCTGGGCAAGTAAGGACATCTCTTTTCGGTGTGGGATAGACACCATATTCTATGTTATAGCTCACATGGTCTATGTCGGTTAAAGGTAAATCTCCCACAATAATGAACGAAGGTTACTTTCTAAAAGTATCTCAAATATGTTTTAAAGATGTTTAGCTTGCATTTACCATGGTTATGACTTATGGATTCTAACATGTTATTTTATGATTTAGTTTTTTCATTGCCTGTCATATAAAATACCTTTTAGCATGATTTAATAACTCTTATGCATTGCTATCATACTTGGTACATTCCATTTAATAATACTTACTTTTGCCTACATTATTTCACTAATGTAGGGTCCAACACTTTAACCCCCCATACTCGTGGCTAGTGATCACATATAAATATTGAAGATTGGTGAATCCTCTTGTTCCGAGTACCGAGAATCCTTTTATTTCCTTCATGTCTTTTCATTTTGGATGTTGTATGCAATGTATGGGTTATGTCCCAATCACTCCTTTGGTGTAATAGATGGCTGTGAGACTTATGTTAGACTTCCGCTACATTTTGTCAAACTCTTTATGATTGAAAAATGTCTTTTAAACTCTTTTGGTATTCAATTATCTTGTATGATGTATGAAGTGGCTTGTGTAGGGCCTCTCGGGATCTTATACACCATGTCACGTCTAGGGTGCACTTTGGGTCGTGACATAATACTTTTGCATTCAAGTTTTCTATCTAATCAGAATGAAAATAAATATGTTTTTAGAAATAACTTATTTAATTTATTTCTTCTAGTATTTTTTATTAATATTTATTACTAAGATACTTAGAACAATAACGTTGTAGAACTTCGTTAGAAACAACAAAGTTTAAAGTATATTTTTAAAACTAGAAAGTTAAAATTAGTAAAGAAAATATAATCTACATAAAAATAGAAATAATATTTAAAATAATAAAATTGAGTCCACTGAATGCACAATTTCTCCTTAAGGAAATTATTCCCCTAAAGTACTCGAGGTTAATAGAATACATCCTCTCAAGATAGAAGAATATTACTCACGGTGTATTGGTACCTATAACAACAATGTTAGTGCATAAGAAAGTCCAAAAATTTGTTGTTGAAAAATAAGAGGAAACTCCTCTATTTATAAACAAGAAAGGGTAGTGTGAACGTATACTTATTGTGCCTTATTGGAAAGATGAAAACCCTTTGAAAAAATCACAACCCTTCAGAAAAGTCACAACCTTTTTGAAAAGTCACAACCATTCGAAAAAGTCACAATTCTTCAGAAAGGTAAAACTTTTCAGAAAAGTCACAACTCTTCATAAAATTCACAACTCCTCATTTTCCGTTCACTCCTTTTAAAACCTATAAATACCCCGCATGAATAGGGAATGACTCTAATACAAAGAAACAGACAAGTGTGTACTTATAAGAAAATATTCATTGCATATAGATAAGAAGGTTTTCTTTTGAACTTTCTTTAGTGAACATATGTTGGATATATTTGGTCAATCGGTAGATTTGATGTTTTTAAACTATCGAGCTTTTGTCTATATATAGACAACCATATGTCAAACAATCAATGTTTTACTATCTATCGTTCTCACGGTTGTGTCTGTTTCATCCATGAACACCTCCTGATTCAATGAGTTTATAGAGAATGGACTTTTACAATAATCATTTTTGAAGCGGCTTACACTTCACACTCACATAGGTGATTCCTAATTGTGTTATTGCGTTAAATATACTATTTGGTCAAATTTGCAAAATTTAGAAACCATTAATATCCTTTATGCTTTATTAACCCTTTAAAAGTCATAATGTTTTATCCTTGTTCCAGAACATTGTCTTCATCATGCGAATGGTGTGAGTTATTTGACAGTGTCGAACCGTCAGTCAAATATTTTTTGATCTCCTTCAACCTAGCTCTTGGGATCTCCAATCTTCTGGGTAGATTTATCACCATAATGACTAGTCCTTAGCCTTAAACTCATTTCCTTAGATGATCCTTTAATCCTTTCTCTAGTTAGGACTTTTTGTAAGTTGATCCAACACATTATTTTTTTACTTTACGTAGTCAATTGTGATAAGTTCACTAGAGAGTAGTTCTCTAATGATGTCTATGTCTTATATGATGAGACTTTCCATTATACATCATGCTTCGTGCCCTACCTATTGCAGCTCGACTATCATAGTAATGTATACTGGTGCCAAAGGTTTGGGCCAAAAAGGAATATCTTTCAAGAAATTCCAAAGTCATTTGACTTCTTCACCGGTCTTATCTAGAGCTAGAAACTCAGATTCCATTATAGAGCGAGCAATACATGTCTTCTTGGAAGATTTCAGGGAGTCTATTCCTTCACCATAAATAAATACATATCTACTCATGGATTTTACTTCATTTGAACCGATGATCCAATTTCCATCACTATATTCTTTCAATACTACTGTATATTTATAATGCAAATCATAAGTTTGAGTATGTTTTAAATACCCTAGAACTCTTTTCATTTACAGTTAATGAGTTTGATTGGGATTACTCATGAACCTACTCAGTTTACTTATAACACATGTTATATCTAGTCGTGTACAATTCGTGATATACATCATAATTTTCAATGCTCATGCATAATCCAATTGTGAATCACTTTCATCTTCATTAACTTGAAGTGCAAATATCGCATCTATCGGAGTCTTGGCAATATTCAAATTTAAATACTTTAACTTGTCAAGTACATTTTCAGTGTATTGAGATTGTGACAATGTTAAACCTTGTGGAATTCTAAGTTTTTTATACCTAAGATCACATCAACAACTCTAAGTTCTTTCATATTGAAGTTACTTTATAGCATACGCTGAGTAACATTTATGTCAAAAAAGTTTCTCTATTGATGATTAACTGTTATCAACATACAAACAAACAATGACCTTGTAATTTGGATTGTCTAATGTTAACACATTTAGCACATTCATTAATTTTAAATTTATTTGCCAACATGGTTTGGTCAAACTTTGCATAACATTATTTGGGTGATTGTTTTAGTGCATACAATTAATAATTGCTCAACTATGTCCCATATTTCAGAGCATAGGAGGTCGTTGATGAGGTAGAGATTTTGGACTCATTTTGAGGCTTTTTAGTTAACTAAATAGTGTCCTCAATTCCATTTTATGTTCATATCTGATGCTTAGTTGTTGAAAGGTAGCTATGAAGGCTTAAGGACAAGGTAAGGACAAATGCATGGAAAAAAAGTAAAAAATGTAGAAAAAACAAAGAGAGTGTGAAGCTGAAGCTTGCAAAGAGCATTTGACAACTCGCCAAACATGTCAGACCTCGCTGAAAATGACAGAGTCTTAAGCTAAAAAGCTCAAAGCAGATCGACGAGATGATAAAGTTGTCGTGACTCACAAACTGAGTCACCGAGATGATGAGAAGTCGCCGAAGATGCCAAAAACTTTTGCTAAAATCAGAGAACAAATTGATGAGAATTGGTGATATTCGGTGATTCACCAATTGTGAACGTGATATCCATCAGGCTCGCCAACTGTGGTTCAATCACCTGAACCCTGAATCTAAGCAAGAAAAGGTGAGAAGTTGTGTTAGTCAGTAACAAACTGAGTAAGTCGGTGAACCCGATTAACTTCGCCAATTGGGTCTCAAAAAAAAGAATTTTTTCTAACTTTCAGAAAAGCATAAATAGCTGAGAAGAAAGAGAAAACACAACTTTTATTCTCTGAAATTGTAGTTGACAAGAACATATTTATTTTTTGAGTGTTAAGCAAGTTTGTAATTTAATTTTGAGGATTTTTTATTTGGGTTTCTTGAAATTTGAAGTTTAAGCCTATTAACCCAGATGATAGAAAATATTTTTGATATAATTTCTATTAATTTCGTTATGTGTGGCCAAATTTCCAATTCTAGGGTTGTGTAAATGAAGTTGGGTATTGATTAAAATAGTGAATTTTTTGTATTGCTCAGTTTTATATTAATTTCCATGTATTTAAAGTGAATATCATGTTTTAATGTATGATTTAAAGCTGTAAACTTGAATCTAGTTTATATCTTCATGTGGTGCTTGATAAAGGTTACATGAAGTGGATGGTTAGTTTGATACTTGCATATAAGCTTTAAATTCTAAGTTTGCTTGAAATCGAAATTAGGATTTTCATTGCTAAATGCTAGATTTGCTTGGAAAAAAATTATATGTTAAGGTATTTGATTGTTTTGCATGTTCTACATGGGAGGCTTTTAAAAGAGCTCTTATGATAAATAATGTGTTATTGAGAAATGCACATTTGTATTTATGATTGATCTAGCCTATCCATGAGAGGTTAATATTAATGAGCAACCATGCTTACCCATATTCAAAATCGATATCCACTTCCACACACTCCTAGATTGCTAAACTTCATATTGAGAAGGGTTAGAACAATGAATCCTGCAAGGAAAGAAGTACGCATTCGCGCTACCAGAGAACACATAGAGGTTTTGGAGGAAAGTCAGCAAGTGTTGCGGGTTACTTCTCTTCTTGCAAATCACTCATGTTGACTCAATCTTGTTAAACAATTGGTTGCTAAATCCTCTTAAATTGATAATTTGAAATGTCTTGATTTATATTATGTTAAACATTGATTATCACCTCTCTACAAGAGATAAGCTCACGATTTCATTTCATAATCAATTTTTTAATCAGACCACTCCCTGTGGGAATCGACCCTAACCTTTGTTGGGTTCTTTATGATTGACAACCTCTTACTCATTGACTTGCAAGACAAGTAGTTGAGTAATATTAAAATAGTGCCTTTGCCGGGGAGTGGTGCATATAATTCTTTTAGTAAAGTAATTTTATGAAGAACACTCTTACCATTATTTTCTTTGTTGTTCTCTTAATAGGTGACGATATGAGCATAATTTGGAGAAATGATGCTAGTAATCATGAGAGGAATGATGATGTGGGATACTTGAATGATGTCAACGTGGAAGAACTAGGGAGTGTGGGAGCTATCCGTTTGCCCCCAACCGCGGGCAATACTATATTCAATATGATCGGAACCATGCTTCAACTACTCCAAATGAAATGACTCTATGAGGTTCTAGCTCATCAAGATCCCTATGACCACATTCATAACTTCATGGATGTATGTGGTCCATTTACTTTCAAGAATATCTCTCGAGTCCATTCACTGAGATTGTTCCCCTTTTCTCTAATAGGGGAGGCAAAGAAATGGTTGACTAAATTACCAAGGAATTCAATCACTTCATAGGAGGAACTAACTAAAGCATTCTTTGATCGATTCTTTCATCCATCAAAGATTATAAAGATTTGGGATAGTATTAAAAAATTCAAGCAGATTGATGGTGAGCCAATCCACGAGACGTGGTTGAGGTTCCAAAAGAGGTTATTACAATGTCCTACTCATGGGCTGCCGAATAATATTTGGTTGCAATATTTTTTTCGGAATCTTGATACCGTGAACAAGGAGGTAGCTATTAACGCTCAAATTATCCTCAAGACAAGTAACAGAATATGTGCTCGTTGTAAATAAGAATACCCAACTAAGAGTCGCAGTCAAATTCTACAGAGAGTGATATAATGCAAGGAATATAATTAGAAAACTGAGAGTGTAAACTAATTCATTTGTGGCAATTAAAATAGATGGGTGGATATTCCACCAAATTTATGAAAAGTGCTTCGATATCAAGTAGTACAATTAAACTAAAATATGAATTTGAAACAAGTAAAAGACGATCTAGTGGTATTGGGATTGGTATCGATGTCAAGTAGGGATAATTGTGCTTGCTCATTATCCCTAAACAATCATGGATGGCCTAGGCAATATGAAATAACACTAATCTTCTTTCAATATCATAGCATTAAATCCTAGAATCTTCTTCCGGTCTCATCTATGTATATTACAAATAAATCCAAGACCTTACTAGAATCTCTCTTTTGAGCAGATTTGACAACTATAATTGAACCAAAATTACTCTTCCAAGCAAACTAAAGTACAAAAATCTAAATTGCAGCCATTAATCCAATTACCCACTTCAACTAATCTCTTTCGAGCATCAATCGAAGATACATGCTAACCTATGAATTAATTCCATGCTAATTAACTTAAATCCATAAATCTACACCAATAAAACAGAGCAATACACAAAACTCACGATAATAAATCAACACCCAACTCCATAATCACACCCCTAGATTTGGTGTTTTAGCCAAGCATCAAAAAGGGTGTCTACAACAGTTCTCAATGAGAGATAACATGCAAGTTCTACCACAAGACTACTATCAAGCATAAGCAACACTCAATCACACTAAAAATGATTCAAATGATTACTAGCCAGTATCAATCTGAACTCAAACTAACTAAGCTTTCGTTCTAATGCCAAACCATATTTCAACAAATGCATTCAAGTTCTCCCACATCTACAATGATTCCAAGCTCTCACAAAGCATATCAACAAAGAAGTTAGGAATCAGTCCAACTCTCACTCTCTGAAAGAAAAATACATGCAAGCTTCATCCCATAGGTTTTCCCATATTTTCCATTCATCACACAACCTAGTTTATGCAAGATCTCAAGGGCCTTTTCAGACTTGTAATGGGTATGAGGGTAAATGTATTGTGAATTTGGCTTAGTGAGTTCACCTTTTCAAAGCATTATTGTACTCATCTTCACCTCTTCTCAAGTTTTCACTTAGACAATCAAGCTTCAATCGTTCACTAAATTTATTAGATACAACTTTTATTTCATCACACTTTTTTTTTCATTTCACTTTTCAAACATTTTGCTCACTTTTTTTATAAGGAGGGGTTCCTTCTTTTTGCAACATACTTCAAAGTTGGGTCTCACTTTTTCTTTCTTCACTTTCCACTTGGCTTCTTTCCTCCTTTCTTTCCACACCCCCAACTTAGGCCTCGGGCCTAAGTTAGCTATTTAAACAAACTAATGCTTAGAAAATGATTTATGAGTGAGAAGTAAGGGACAATTTGGTTCAAGAAGTTTCAATAAGGTTGACAACAAATGGTTTAGGCTCAAATGGTGCCAAGATGGTTGCACACCCTCACAAGGTAGTCACAAGAGGTATGAACATTGGGGTTTTCTCTCAAAATTTGTTCCTAAGATCATTTCTTGCATTCATCAGAGCCAGACAATTAGACGAACAAGGTAAATTGTAGGATTCAACAGGCATACTTTAAAGTAGGACCTCACCACACATGGCATTTCAAACACAATCATTTAGCATAGCTCTACAAAATCAAGAAGCTTGCGTGTTATGTTAATTACAAGGATCACATCAAAACACATCTAGTCAACAAAAGAATAAAAAAGATCATTCAGAAGTGAAGCCACACCGAATTCTTCTTGCAACATTAACACAAAAACATTTCCCATCATGTGTACTATCACAGACATCGATATTAAACACAATCGATTCTCGAACATCAACAATGAAAACTCAAGCATTCTCAATTATTTTAAAAACTCGAAAATCACGGGGCAATATATAGAGAGAGACAAAACAAATCAAAAGCATCAACTATCATAACAAAAACAAAAATACCAAAATACTAAAAATGTATCAAAATTAAACTGAAAATAATATCATAAAATAAAAAAACGGAATATAAGCACACGTGCCCTCACCCCACCAAAATAACAATAATAGTGTCCTCAATGCTCAAAAGTAAGTAAATGTGGGAGGATAGTGATATAAAAAGCCCCCTGTTAGGATATGCCTATGTAGTTCTTTGACCATGGGGCTCAGAAGGAATGACATCATCTCGGGCATTAATGCCCGACAAAATAGGAGCAGGAGGCATCATTGTAGCTTCAACCAGGGCATAAGTGCCCAACACATTTGTAGCAGGAATGATGGAGTCTGAAGAAACTCCACTAGTGCCGAATATGGAAGTATCATGATGAGATCTATCCAACGTAGCCTGAACTATCCTCTCCTCTATGGCTTGCGGCTCTGTCAATATCTCATCAATCCGCTACTCATCCTCTCTCCAGAACTCATCTTCACTAGTCTCCTCAGCATAATCATCCTCACCAACCATATCCTCAACATCGGTTGGCAACTCGGCTACACTACTAGGGGCATCAACTCTAGGCTCGGAGGGAGGTACCACCTCAGGCATATAAGGTAAAGAGACTTAATCCCAAAGCATCAAAATGTCCATAGAAGGCAGCTGGTCTGCATTAGTCCAAAGTGTAGTAATCTCTCCCTTTAATTCAGTTAGATCTGCGGTGCTACCCTCACTTTTCTCTCTAGCCTCCATGTTAGCAGTGGGTTTTTCCAACCTCTCCCTTTATGACAATAGAGTAGTCTGGTTTATCATGATTTCCTGTGTCATTGGGCACATCGCCGCCTCAGTGGACGTCTCAATGATCTTAGCCATGTCCCTCTCTATCGTAGATGCCCTAGCATCTGTAAATCAGGCAAAGGTTTTCCATCTCGTATATCAAGACCCGAGTCAAGTGAGGTCGGGATGCAGGGGTAGGTAAAGCAGAAGTAGAGGGACAGGCTAAATTAGAAGGTACGGAGGAGGGCTGAGGAGTACTTGAAGGCTCCAAAGAAGGAGCAGGCGGAACAACATTGGCCTCAAGGCCAGTAGTGTCTACCACAGGGGTAGTGTCAGGTGGTGGTGGCTTTCTTTGAGTTGCATCATCTCTCAACTAATCTACCTCTATCCTCCGGATATCATTGGATAAGGCAGGGGTAATCCAGACATCTGTCCTCACCCCAAAAAGTTAGTCCCGCAGTCTCACTCAGTTGTGTGATCAAGACAAGGAATGGGAGTGAGGTCTGCTCCTATCTATCTCAAATCAACATCTCACCATTAATAATGACTCTAATACCAACTAAGACTGCCTTTGCATGCCGAAGAATTAACTCATTCTGGGATGGCATTAAAATATTGTTGATGAAGCCGAACCAATATCTAGCTCCAACGTTCATTTCCTTCTTTTTTATCTTCACTCTGTCAACCATCTATAGAGGAGTAATATAAGAAATCAATAGAGTTAACCACACTTTCAAGGTGTCTAGGTTGTGTCACATACAGAAATTATATAGTTCATCTTGGTTGCCCTTTGTACCCAGAGCCTCATTTGTCGCACCTGCATGACGCCACACCATCTTTCCACGGACTTCATCTTCATCCAAGGGTTTCCACACTATGCCTTTATACTTCTTTGGGAAAGCTTTTGCATAGGCCGTAAAGAACTCTCTTACCCAAGCTGGGACATAAAGAGGTCGAGGCCTTGTGAACGTCTCAAACCTGTAGAACTTGATGGTGTCCCAAATGCCCGGGTAATCACTCCTCACCCCATCAGTCGATAGTTGCCTCTCCTCGAGAATAGTTTGTTCTCCAGCTGCTTTGAGCCTATTGAGGGCTCTTGGAGATATAATGGGGAGAACACGGTAGGTCGGTGATTGGGATTGAGGTGCTTGTGGCATCTTGGACTAGATGTCCGTTCTCTTTCTTTCCACTGCCTTCTTGGGGGCCTCACTCACACGCGTAGAGTAGTGTGGAGTGGTTTGTTGTCGAGGAGCCTCAGAGGTCTCATTGATGGTGATTCCCTTGTTCCTCTTTAGAGGGGAAGAGAGGAGAATCTCTCTCGAATTTGGAGTACACAACTCTCTTGCCTTTTTTTTTGGCCATTTCCTGCAAGACACAACAATTCAAAACAAAGACCGGGTGAAGGTTGGTTAAAAAAAAAACTCAAAAACAATATAGTTCAAAGCAGATTCAGAGGCTCGCCTACTAGGAAGGCGATTCGCCTAACAGGTTAGGTGAGCTAAGACGAGCTCACAGAAATTGACAAAACATAGATTAATTTCACTCAGGCATTAAGGGTGGAGTCAACTCCAACTCAGAAATTTTCCCAATTGGTTTCGGTGGGATAAGACAAGTCCGCCGAAAGTAACAGTGCAAAAAAAAAGGAGAAGGTAGAAGGGCGATGTCCACTCCAACATGGCAATTCGCCCAGTTGGTTTAGGTGAGCTAAGACAAGACCGCCGAATGAGACAGTACCCATGTCACATATTCAAACTCAAAAGGAGATTGGGGCTTAGTCGGCGATTCACCTAATCACTTTGGCGAGCTAAGACAATCACACTGAATAGGTAATTTCATCCCAATTACTATTTTTCACAAATTGAACACTAACATGCAATAATACCCACTACCCAACCAATTTTACAATCTATCCACATGCTATTCCACCCATGGGTACTCAAACTTCCCCCAAATATCACAAAGTATTATCCAAACTGACAATTTTCCCTTAAGAAAGACATCACCCTATCCATCATTGGGAAAATTCAAGTCGTCAAGACAACATTGGGCTAATCAGACTTCACCCACACTTAATTCAAGCAAGACCCAACATATATAACGACTCAATTTCAACATTTGACCTTCACATTCAATTTTAACAATTCCAGGCACAATATGATCTATTCTAAGCCATGGGCACAATTCAATCAATATCATTTAACACTACCCAAGCAAATTAAACACCAAAACATCATCAACAACACAAAGTCCAACACATATGCATCGATTCTAAGAAATCACAACAATGAAAGCTTTGAAACACCAACCTCAAAGAAGTTAAATCAGTAACCGAGGTGAGGAAGGGGTTGGAATCCACTAAACTCGAAAAAGCATACACTACAACTAAGAAAATACACAAAAATGAGAATACAATTGCAAATAAATAAGGGTATGAGGAGTTGGGGAAGTGAAAGTGCTCAAAAAGATGAAAGGTTACTTTTTAAAATTTGAAAAAACTCTTGGCCTTTTTATTTCAGGCACACTCGACGGACTATGACTAACGCCACCAAAGCTAAAGGAGCTTAAGCTCACCGATGAGGCCTGAACGAATACCAAACCTGACGTTCAACTCGGAAAACCTGATGCAGTTCGCTTTGTGTCATTCGGCGGATCACTGATTAGGTCCCTATTAGCCGAAGTTGATAGTATCTTTTTAAAAAATTCTTGGCTCAAAAGCGAATATGAAGAAGTCCACCCAATCATTTTGGTGCATCACTGACTTGACACCTGCATCGCCTACTGCATCCTTTTCAACTTTTCGACTTCATTTCAACCACACTCACAACACACCTTATTTAAAGCAGTAAAATAAACTTGGGTTGCTTTCCAAGAAACGTCTTATTTAAATTCATGGAAGGACACAATTCTTACTCATCAATAATTATTTTTGGGATTTGGGATGGTGTCACTAGGCACAATTCCCCTTTGCCTTTGATTTAGATGGGTGGAGAGTTGACAGAGCTGAGTCTCGAGCTATTTGATTGAAACAGAATGAGAAGTAACCGTTTGAGTTAAGGTGGAGAAGTCATTTTTCAAATCCTTCAACACCTTATCAGATATTTCAACCTTGTTGAAGATCCTTGTTAGCATTTCATCAGTGCAGTTTCCCTCCGGTCTAGCTGGTTCTTTTTGTTCAGGATGATCATGAGATGGAACATACTATCTTTTTCAGCTTCCCTATCTCTCCAATTGCCCACCTCGATCCCTCCAATCTGTCCAACCATTGTCTCGATCCTTGCTCCAAACTTGGTTCCCACCCGGTCTTGGGTAGTTTTGATGAGAACCCCCCATTTGATTTTCCAAGAATTGTACTTCTTCATTATATAATACCTCAAATTTGGAATCATCTAGGCATTTCCCACTGCTTGTACCAACCATATTTACCGATTTAAGTCCACTTCCCATTACATGTTTAGATAACAAGTCAAGTAGGGTAATCATCTTAGCCATATTTTCATCACGCTCATGATCCTTCTTCATTTTTTCCTTTCTCATACTCAAGTGTAGAGAATATACTTGATCATCTCTCGTATGCAATGCTCGGTTAATCTTTTTCATATCATCAAGCAAAAATATTTCTACCTCATATGGTTGTCTCATCAGCCTACCTTGAACAAGTTGGCCGGCTAGTTCTTTATTGAATGCATCAAAGCTACAATAAAATTATTGCATCAACAAATTGTCCGGAACACCATGTGTTAGACATTGCAATAACAACTTTCGAAACCTCAGCCAATTAGTCTTATGAAGAGGTTCACCTATCACTCTCTTGAAATTCTGGATGTTGTCCCTAACCTTTATCATCTTTGAGGGAGGTAAAAATCTCTCAAGGAATGTGTGGGTCAGCTCTTCCCACGAAGTGATAGAATCATTAGGTACTTCGGCTAACCATCTAGCATCTTTCCCCGTTAAGGAGAATGGAAAAAGCCTCAGCCGAAGAGAATGTTGTGAAATGTTTTTAAAGGTTAACGACCCACATACATCAACAAAATTTCTGAGGTTCTCATGGGGGCAAGGCCCCCAAACATTCCTCGCTTTTGAAGTAATTGGAGCATAGATCCGGTCACATGGAGCAGTGCACTCCCGGTGGTAGGACTCAACCAAATTTCTCTCGTGCTTTAAAGGATGTTCACATGCATATCATTCAAATCTCCCATGTTCTCATTCTGCCCAAAGTGATTAGCGTCGTCACTTCCATTGTTTCTCATAATTGCACCTGCAATTAAGACACAACAACAACAACAACAACAAACAATAATCTACTACAACTAGACATGTTCACAAACTAAATTCATAAATTGGATTCTTAGCCATCACTTCCCTGCAATGGTGCAATTTTTGGTAACATTCAGATTATTCTAAAGACAATTATGAGAATAAGGAGTCGTTGTCAATAAAAATACCCAACTAAGAGTCGGGGTAAAATCTCACAGAGAGTGATATAATGCAAGGAATACAATTAGGAAATCGAGAGTTTAAACCAATTTATTTGTAGCAATTAAAAGAGATGATTGGATAATTCCACAAAATTTACGAAAAGAGCTTTGGTATAATGTAACACAATTAAACTAAAATATGGATTTCAAATAAGTAAAAAATGATCTAGGGTTGTGGGGATTGATATCAATGTCAAGTAGGGGTAATTATGCTTGCTCATTATCGCTAAAAAATCCCTGATAGGCTCGGTAATATTAAATAACACTAATATTATTTTGATCTCATAGCATTAAATCAGAGAACCTCCTTTCAGTCTCATCTATGTACATAAAAAATCAACCCAATATCTTACTAGAATCTCTCTTTAAGACAGATTTGACACCGAGAATTGAATCACAATTTCTCTTTCAAGTAAACTATAGTAAACAAATCTCAATTGCAGGCATTAAACTAATTACCACTTCAATTAATCTTTTTTGAGCATCAATCGAAGATCTAATCTAGTATTAAGTTTGCAACCTTAACCCATGAATTAACCCTATGCTAATTAGCTCAAATCTATAAATCTACAACAATAAAATAGAGCAAGATACAAAACTCACTACAATAAATCAACACCCAACCCCACAATCAGACCCCTATATTTGGGGTTTTAGCCAAGCATCAAAAAGGTAAAATAGAGTATACCGATAATGATTTCAGCAATTGGGGAATAGAAATTAAGCATTAATTTGCAAAACCCACTTCAATTTGAACCTCCAACCGTCAATTACAAGGTTAATTGAAAACCCCATAAAATAAGAATATTTTCAAGAGGTAGAAAGACTAATTCTCTCAAAACTAACTCTCAAACTGATATTCAAAAAGTGATTTCAAAAAGTGATACATTTTCTCTCCTTAGGACTATTTATAGTTTTCAAAAATTTGGTCTAAAATTCTATGAGTGACCAACTCAGCGACATTATTCGGGCTCGCCAAACATGTTCGGCGAATCGCTGTTTGTCCTTCAACTTGTCCTTCATTTTCTTCAGGCTTCAGGTATTTGAACCTCAGTTAGCGGACCTGATTGAGTCTGCCTTTCACATTTGGTGGATCGCCGATTACCACATTGTTCTCCCTTTAAGCCTTCATTTTAACTTAGAGATTTGTCACCTTCAGCGATGGTCTTCTAGTTTGCCAATTATCTTCGGCGAGTTGTCATTTCCTCTTTTAGTTCGCCGACATGCATTGATTATTTAGAGTTGTGAGCATTATCACATAGATTCAGGCCACTTGGGCCGCCCTTTTGGTCACGTGACTCCATTTGGGAGTATGGACCCCTTTAAATATGTTTGGCCTCTTTTTTATGTATTCATCTTCGCCTTGTTCTTTAGCCTTCGTAGCGGAAAAAAATCGAAATATCACCGAGATAGGATATAATTAGGCATTGAGGACACTAATTATTGAACTTAAAAGGCCTCAACTGAGTGAAAATTCACCACTCATTGGTAGCCAATTAACTCATCTAATGTGGGATAATGCAACAACAGTTTGTAGTAGCTTCGATTTTGCTTAATGAGATGACCAAGATTAATCATGCATGGTATACAAGGGAAGATGAAGTGTCTTCTCTCACAGTGGGTTTGACTAAACAGAAACTAGAAAAGAACCAAGAGTGTGATGAAAACCTAGCAAAAATAATGACCCAACTTGACTTGTTGTCAAAGCATGTCATGGGGGGTGACATTAAGGCATTAAATTCCATTAGTGCTTGTAGCGGGTTGAGCTCGGATGATGAGAAATTTGAGGCTACGTATGATGAAGAGGTCCAATTTTTAAGCAACCAGGCAGGGGGTTCTCTTCCGAGCTATCCAAGGTTGGAACAAAGATCGTGATAATGGTTTGAGAGACCGTGAGAGAGATTGGCGTGGTAGAGGCACAAATTGGAGGGATGCGAAAGTGACAAAGATATATATGTTCCACCTCATGACCATCCCAAGCCAAAGGAAAAACAAGCGGATCCAGAGAGTTTTCAGATAAAAAATATGTTAGCAGGGATACTTAACAAGGTAGAGGGGTCCAACAAGGTGTTGAAAGAACTGGAAACTGATTTCTCTACTTTGACTCAAATTGTCACTTCACATTCGATGTCAATTAAACAACTTGAGGCTCAAATAGGCAAATTTTAGCTCACCTAAATCCAAGACCAAGAGAGGGTTTGCCAAGTGATACAATTTCCAACCCGAAGACTGATGCTCATGTGTTGGACATCATGACTCAAAGTGGCAAAATGTTGAACAAGAAATCTGTAAATGAATATGCTAGTATCGAGGAGGTGGCTGTCAATAATACACCACCAAAGCAAGTTGATGAACCAATGGTTGTGGCTAATGAAGATGATAATGGGAACCTCAGGAGTGGTTCTAATGCAAATTGGGGGGGGGGATGTGGCTTCCCCACCTATGCAAGTTCCCATAAAAGTGACTCATCATTTTCCTCAACATTTGAGAAAGAAGGAAAGTCATGTGAAATTTCAAATTTTTTTTAGTGTGTTCAAGAACTTGTCAGTGAATATTCCTCTAGTGGATGCCTTACTTGAGATGCCGGGTTATGTGAAGTTCATGAAGGAATTGGTCACGAAAAAGTGGCAAATGGAGTTTGAAACTATTGAGGTTTCTCACAATTGTAGCTCTATTATGTCAAGTAATGTGACCACAAAAAAAGATGACTCGAGGGCCTTCACTATTCTATGTACCATTGGGGTGTACCAATTTGCTAAAGCCTTGTATGCTCTTATGGCGAACATAAATTTGATGCCCTTAGCGATTTTCAGGAAGCTTGGGTTAGATGCTCCGAAGCCGACAACCATGAGACTCTTGATGGCTGATCAATCCATTAAAAGGTTGATAGGGGTGTTGTATGATATCTTAGTGAAGGTGGAAAAATTTATATTTTCCACTGATTTTGTTGTGCTTGATTGTGAGATCGATGCGGAGATTCCTATTATTATTGGTAGGCCCTTTTTAGCTACTGGGAAAGCAATAGTTGATGTTGAAAGTAATGAATTGATGTTTCGGGAAACAATCAAGAAGTTAGTTTTAATGTATGCAAGTCCATGAAACATCCTAATGATATGCATGTGGGGTCTTATGTGGATGTGATAGATGAAGCGTTGTCTAGTGTGTGTGAAGTTGCTTGTAGTGGAGAGTTGTTAGCGGCTGTTTAACTCAACTATGATGGGGAGGAGATCGGTGATTTTGATGAAGTGGTTGCTGATAACGCTCAAATTACCCACAAAAATAATTTAATGAGCATATTCACTGACAAATGAATTTATTACTTGGTAGTATAATGTATAACGGGATTCACATTTCACCTTTTGCAAGTCAACTGGGGGTTGGATAATTAAAATAAAGTAATTTGAACTAAATCCATACGCACACATGAGACAGATTCGAGAGTGAGAATGAAGAAAACGGAAATATATCAAAGAAAGAGAGAGTGTGGGATCTAAGACTAGTTCGTGTGTGTATTTCTTTAGATTTTGAACCCCTAATAAAAAGCAAATTCTAACTGCATCATTACACATACTAGCAAATATTCTTTATATTTGTGGTCCTCATTAACCAAAATATTATTTGAACATTATTTGCCTCCAAATTAAAAGTGTTATGTATATAATAATTGTTTATTATCTTTGAATAATCATTTGCAATCTTCAAAGCATTAAGATAATTGCACTGTATGCCTTTTGACTTCAATATTTTATTTTATTTTTATAATTGGTAGTAATGTAACTAATCAGACTTTTTCAATAGTTATTGTAATAGAAAATAATTATCCATGAAGAAAAATAGTTTTTTACTTTTCATATATTCAAATTACACACTCTGTTATTGTGCATTGTATGCAACTGATTTTATTCAGTATGTTGAGGTGACTTTAAAGATTCAAATTCACAAACGTGCCTTGATTTATTTCTTAATTTTTTTTAACTAATATGTGCTAAGTGCTAACTTTTTACTTTTCAACAACTTTGTTCTAACTAGCTCAATTCATCATTCTATATTGGAAAATCACTTTTATATATGAAATTAGAATTATATTTATGAAATGTAGAATCAAAAAATTGCTTTCAAACATATAGGAAACTTTTGGGTTAAAGTTTTGTGTATGAAACGGTACAAAACTCTACAACTTTATTAATTAACGTAATAAAAAAACAATATTTTCATTGTTTGTTTTATAGATCTACGGTTTGACACCTCATATTGTATTATCTGTATTTGAACAGACCACTGAACACGGAAATCCAAATACAAGCAGTCATTCTCATAAATTCAAAATGAGCATTTTACAAGAGATTAAATTAAGGGATAATTTATGGTGCATTGCAACATTTTGAATTTTTTAATTTTTTTTCTTTTTTTCCCAGTTTCCAAGAAAAGCAAAAATGTTTCAATTCAGAAATTAATCAAATTGACAATAAGTTGATTACTCTGATGGTAACAAAATCACTAGTTATTATTACTGAAAATTACTTTTTTTGTTGAAGAAAATCAGAATTGAAAAAAAATATAACTTTCTGAGTGATAACTATTAGTTGAGTGATTATATGTAAGAGACAAAACTCAAAACTAATTAAGAGTTTGTTTGACATTGATGCTAAAAACTCCTTATTTCTAGAAGTGCTTTTTTTTAAGATAGCTTTTCAGAAAAATACTTTATAAAAAAATAATTTAAGTTTGGCAAATTTATTTGAAAAGTGTTTTTGAATAAAGAGGGAGGAAGGGTTAGTTCGGGAATCAAACGCAAGAGCACATTCCACGCAAACAAATTGAAGCAACGAGGAATCAAAATAGTATTTAGACTAAGAGTATAACGTGTAGGAAGTGAAAAGATTAAAAAAGATCAAAGGATGACTATTTAAAATAGAAAATACCCTTGGCCTTTTTACTGTCAGGCGCATTCAGTGGTCTACGGCTAACATCGCTAAACGTGTTCAGAAGATCACCGAAGGAGCTTAAACTCACCGATAATGCCTCTACAAATACCAAACCTGAATTTCAACTCGGCAGACGCAATGTTGTTCGCCCAATGTCATTCGGCAGATCACCGAGCAGGTACCTGTACGCCAAAGTTGACAGCACCATTTTTCAAAATTCTTGTCTAGGAAGGCAAACATGTAGATGTCCACCAAACCAACTCGGCGGATCGCTGACTGGATGTTTGCATCGCCCATGTTGCCCTTTTCAACTTTTGACTTCATTAACTTGCACTCACTACAAATGTTATTGAAAGAAATGATGTAAACTTGGGTTTCCTCCCAAGAAGCTCCGTATTTAACGCTGTGGCATGACAAAGTTCTTACTCATCAAACATCATTCTTGGGGTTGGGGATGGTATCACTAGGTAAAGTCCTTTTTGCCTTGGATTTAAATGAGCAGAGATTTGGCACATCTGAGTCTCCAGGAGATTAATTGACATGCAGTAGGAAGTAACTGTTTGAGTCAAAATGGAGAGTTCATTTTTCAAATCTTTCACCACCTTGTCAGAACCTTCAACCTTGTTAAAGATCCTAGTCAATATATCATCTGTTCGATTTCCTTCCGGTCCAGCTTTCTCTTTGGGTTTGGGACGATCATGAGGTAATGTTTATCTATCTTTGTCATCTTCACGATCCCTCTAGTTACCACCTCTATCTCGCCAATCTCTCCAGCCATTATCCCTTTCCTTAGTCCAACCTTGGTTTCCGTCCGGTCTAGGATAGTTCGGATGAGAACTCCCCATTTGGTTCCCCATGTACTGCACATCTTTATTGTATAATGCGTCAAATGTGCATCATACATGCACTGTCCACTGCTCATACCAACTGCATTTACCAATTTGAATCCACCCTCCAACACATGTTTGGATAACAAGTGAAGTTGAGTCATCATCTTGGCAATTTTCTCATCGCGCTCTTGGTTCTTCTTTAGTTGTTCCTTGCCCAGACCCAAATATTGAGATAATACTTGATCCTCCCTAGTATGCCATGCTCGGTTTATCCTGGTCATATCATCAAGAAACATTATTGCCACATCAAACCGTTGTTGCATTACCCCTCCTTGAATGAGTTGGTCAGCCAACCCTTTATTTACTATATCAAGGCTATGGTAGAAATATAGCAGCAACAAGTTGTCCGGAACACCATTGTAACACTAACTTTTGAAATTGCAACCAAGTTTTATGGAGAGACTCACCTTCCACTCTCTTGAAATTATAGATGCTATCGCTAAGTTTCACCATCTTCGAAGGAGGGAAAAATGTTTCAAGGAACGCTTCATTGAGTTCCTCCCATGAAGTTATGGAATCTTGTGGTAGTTCGGCCAGCCACCTGGTTGCTTCTCTCGATAAGGAAAAAGGAAACAACCTCAAACGTATGGATTCTTGTGAGATATTTTTAAAAGTGAAAGGTACGCAAATGTCCACAAAATTTCGGAGATGCTTATGGGGTCTTCATGAGCAAGTCCTCCAAATATCTCTCTCATCTGGAGCAATTGCAACATAGTTCCGGTTACATGAAACATAGCTCTCACAGTAGTAGGAGGTACTCAGATTGCTCCTGTACTCTCAACGAGAGTAACATGCATGTCATTCATATCTCCAATTTTATCATTCTAACAATAGTGACTAGCATCGTCACTTCCATCCACACTCATATTTCCACCTGCAAATGGGGTACAATAACAACACCAAAAAAATGTATTTTACTACAAACAAACAAGTTCACAAATTAATTTCACAAACTTAATTCTTAGCCATCACTCCCCGGCAACGACGCAATTTTTGATAAGACTCAAATTATACAAAAATAATAATTTAATGAGTAAGTGATCGCTAGCAATATAAATACCCAACAAAAGAGTCGGGGTCGAATGCCAAAAGGAGTGATATAATTTATAGAATTCAATTAGGAAACTAAGATGTAAACCAATTCATTATAGTAATTTGGACAAATGAGTGGATGATTCAACCAAATTTAATATAAGGGTTTTGGCATCAATTATCACAATTTAACTAAAAATAGGTATTTAAACAAGTAAAAAATGATCTAGGGGTGTGGAAGTTTGTCTCAACATCAAACAAGGATACAAGTGCTTGCTTTTTATAATGATAAACAATCATGGATAGACTGAGTAATTATCAACAACACAAATCTTCTTTCGATCTTAATACAACATATCATAGAATCTCCTTTCGGTCTCATCCATGTCAATTACAAATCAACCCAAAACCTTACTAAAAAATTTCTTTCAAGCAGATTTGGCAATTAGAATCGAAACTATAATTTCTCTCTCAAGCAAAGTACACAGTCAATCTCAATTTACAAGTATTAAGCTATTTACCCACTTTAACTAATCTCTTTTAAGCATCAATCAAAGATATAAGCTAGGATTAAGTTTTCAACTTTAACCCATAAACTAATCCCATGCTAAATATCTCATATCCATGAATAAATAGTAGAAAAAGGGAGCAAGACACTAGGTCAACTAAATTCAATTAACACCCAACTTTATAATCACACACCTAGAATTGGAGTTTTAGTCAAGCATCATAAAAAGGAAATAAATTATATTAATTATGTATTCAACCATTAAAGTGTTGATAATCAACAATCATCTTAAAAACCAACTTTGAATTGAACCCTCAATTATCAACTACAAGATTGTTCAAAACCCCAAAACTAACAGAAATGTAGAAAACTCTATTTTTCAATATGAAAAGGTTACAGTGGATAACATATACATTTTATCTCTCCTTTGGGCTATTTATAATTTCTCCAAAAATTAGTCTAAAATTCCATGTGCGACCTCATCAGCGACATTAGTCGGACTCGCCTACATGATTCAGCAGACCGTCGTTCTGTTCTTCAGCTCACCCTTTCATGGCTTCAAGATTCAAGTGTTTGAACCTCAGTCAGTGAACTCGATTGAGTCAGCCTTTCACGTTCGAGAAATCGCCAATTACCATCTTGTTCACCCATTTAGCCTTCATTTTAATTTAAAAGTCTGTCACCTTCGGCGGTGGAACTTTTAGCCCACCCAAATGTTTTAGCAAATCATCATTTGCACCTTGCTTCGCTGACCTGCCTTGAATATATTCAGAAGTGAACACTGTCACTTTAGGTGAGATCCAGACCTGTTGGGCCATCCGCCCTTTGTAATAGGCGATCCTCACCTGGGAGTTTACACTCTTTTCAATATTTTTGGCCTCTTTTCATAGATTCATCCTTGCCTTGTCCTTTAACTTTAATAGCTAAAAAATATCAAAATATCATCAGATAAGGATATAAATAGGCATTGAAGATACTATTTTTTGAACTAAAAAGTCATCAAATGAGTCAAAATCTCATACTCATCACTTGCAACTCTTTTAGTTTCGGGTTCATTCTCATCAAACCCTAAGAAGTTATATATTGAATAAAAAATTTGGAAAATCCTTTAGTTAAGCAATCCATTGAGGAACCACTAAAGATATAATTAAAAGTGTTGTCGTCGCATCTCTAGCATGTATTTTTGGGGGCTGATAACACATTGCTGGTAATCGTTGCAAATGATTTGTCAGAAGGGAAAGTAGAGGCATTGATTGGGTTTTGAAGAGGTTTGTTGAAGCTTTGGGCTGGTTCATCAGTGATATTGTCTGGAATCCTTTGGGTATTTGCACCCATAAAATTCAACTATCCAATGATTGCATGCCGAGCATTGAGCATCAAAGGCGGTTAAATCCTCCTATCCAAGAAGTGGTTAAGAAGGAGATCATCAAGTTGCTTGATGCGGGTGTAATATTTCCCATTGCGGATAGCAAATGGGTAAGTCTGGTACAAAGTGTTCCTAAGATGGGTGGTATGACCGTGGTGCCAAATGTAAAGAATGAGCTTGTGGCTACTCGTCCCATTACCGTATGGAGGGTGTGTATGAATTACAAGAAACTCAATTCATGGACCGAGAAAGACCATTTCCCAATGCCCTTTATTGACCAAATGATCAATCTTCTTGCGGGTAAACAATTGTATTGCTTTTAAGCGATTATTTGGGGCAACCAGATTTCCATAGCCCCGGAGGATCAAGGAAAAACTAGCTTCACATGTCCGTTTGGGATGTTTGCTTTTAAAAGAATTTCATTCGGGTTGTGTAATGCTTCGGTGACTTTTCAAAGGTGCATGTTATCGATCATTGTGGATATGGTAGAAGAGTTAATAGAGGTGTTTATAGATGATTTGTTTATTCTGGGTAACTCATTTGAAGAATATTTGAGCCATTTGAGTAGAGTGTTGCACCGTTGTGTCGAGACCAATCTTTTTCTTAATTGAGAAAAATGTCACTTCATGGTAAAAGAATGGATAGTACTCAGACACAAGATCTCAAGAAAAGGTATTGAAGTTGATCAAACAATTATAGATGTGATTACTAAGCTACCTCCTCAAATTTCTGTGAAAGGTGTGTGCAGTTTCTTGGGCCATGCTGGTTTCTATAGGTGATTCATGAAAGACTTTTCCAAGGTGGCGTTCATTTGTGCAAGTTTCTTAAAAAAGAGTGTCTTTGATTTTGATGCAAATTATATGAAGGCGTTCTTGTTTTTAAAAGAGAAACTTGTTTCGGCCCCAATCATTATTTCTCTGAATTGGAGTGTTCCCTTTGAGATGATTTGCGATTTTAGTGGTGTAGCCTTTGGATTTATACTTGGGCAACGAAAGAACAAACTGTTCCATCCAGTCTATATGGCAGCGAAATGCTAAGTGGTGCTCAAAAGAATTATACCATCACGGAACAAGAATTGTCAGCTGTTCTGTATTGCTTTGAGAAATTTAGAGCTTAATTGTTGGGTATTAAAGTTATTCTGCACACTGACCATGCGACCCTTAGGTAATTAATGGAAATGAAAGAAGCCAAGTTGAGGTTTATTTTGTGGGTGCTTCTTCTACGAGAATCTGATTTTAAGGTGGAGGATCAGAAAGGTTGTGAGAACCAAGTAGCTTACCATCTATCTTGTTTTAAACCTAGTATTGCATTAGTTGAAGAAAGGGATATAGAGTAATCCTTTCTCGGTGAGTTATTCATGATTCTCTCTCATGGTTCAACACCATGGTATGTGGACTATGCTAATCATGTGGTTTGCAGAATTGTTCCTAAAGGTCTAAGTAGGTATCAAAAAAGAAGTTCCTTTTTGAAGAGAAGAAGTTCTTTTGGGATGAGCCCTATCTTTCTAGGGAATGTGCTGATCATATCATCCGGCGATGTGTTCCGGAAGTTGTAGTCAAAGCGATAATTGAATCTTATCACGCATTGTCGGTAGGTAGGCACCATGGTAAATTTCAAACGGCATCTAAAGTCTTGTAGTGTGGATACTATTGGCCAACACTATACTAAGATGAAAATGTTTTTTCATAATATATGTGTTCAATGTCAAATGCAAGAGGGTATCTCTCACAAGTATGAACTTCCTTTTTTACCAATTCTTGAAGTTGAACTTTTTTATATGTGGGGGATAGATTTCACGGGACATAATGTTAGTTCTTTTGGCAATAAGTATATTTTGGTGGACATTGAATATTTTTCGAAACCAGTAGAAGCGGTGGCTTTACCCACCAATGAGGGGCGGAGTGCGATGCAATTTCTCAAGAAGGTATATATTCATAAGGTTTGGAATTCCCTGTGCGATCATAAGTAATGGAGGATCTCACTGTTGTAATTGCCTATTTTGAAGCACTCTTGTCCAAAATATGGGGTAAAACACAAGGTTGATACACCTTACAATCCCCAAACTAGCGGGCAAGTCAAGGTATCAAACCATGAGATCAAAAACATCTTGGAAAAAATAGTGAATGTTAATCGTACCAATTAGCTGAGGATGCTAGATGATGCCCTTTGGGCATATCGCACAACCTTTTATTCTTCCATCGGAATGTATCCATATCAACCAATGTTCAAAAAATCTTGCAACTTGCCAATGGACATGGAACACAAGGCATTGTGGGCATTGAAAGCTGTGAATTTCAATTGAGAAATTTCTTCTAGAAATTGTGTCAATCAAATCCATGAGTTGGAAGAATTACAGCTAAGTGAATAATATATTTTATCCCTATACAAAGAGAAGGTAAAACAACGGCATAATGATATAATCGTACATTGGAGTTTAAGATGGGTGATCGTTTGTAACTTTTTAATTGCTAGTTGAAACATTTCTCAAGAAAGTTGAAGTCAAAATGGTCAGGGTAATTTAAGGTGGTTTGAGTATTTGGGAACGGAGAAATTGAGGTTGAAAGTGCTGATGGTTCAAAGTTCAAGGTAAATGGTCCACGCTTGAAGTTGTATTATGGAGAGGACCGTGGTGTGAATGTGATTGAGGTGATATACTTGGATGATGATTGATATCATATCCACGTCATGCCACGATGTTAACTAAGGCACTTCATGGGAGACAACCCAAGTTTTTAGTGGTTTTCAATAATGTATGTTGAATCTGTAGGTGGAATTAAAGTCCTGAAGCTCACAGAAGTTTGGTTTGCTGCAGACCAGCTTGGAAAATCATCGAGTGGATTAGGAGAGGATGTCTTGGCTCGCCTTTTTTGCTCCAAATCTTGCCAATCACCTCTGTCACTTTTGGCAAGGGATATCTCAGTTGGCGAGTCACCGAATAGGTTTTGTGAGCCCGACTTTGCTCACCCTTTGTGAAACAAAAATCTGCAGGAGCCCCTATCATTTTCGGTGAACAAATTCCAAATTGGGGAGTCACCATTTTACTTTAGCAATATCAGTCGTGCTCACCGAGTTGAAGTTCAAGTTTGATGTTTAAAGAAGACATGATTGGCGAGCTTAAGCTCCTTCAATGAGTTGCTGACTTGGTCGGCGATGTTATTCGCTCCTCGCCAAGTTGTTGTTAGATTAAGGGCCAAGTTTATTTTTACCATTTAAATGCCGACCTTTCAAATTTCCTAGACTTTTCTTTTTACTAACTTTCTTATAAAACCTCCTAAGAAGTTTCTTTTCATTTTTAGCTTCATTTCCTTCGTTGGATTGTGTATTTGGGTGGATTTCATGTCAAACCCCTGCCCCATTTCCTTCTCTTGTGCAATCTAAAGGTTGGGTTTTCGTGATTAATTTTTGTTCCTTATGCTTTATCTATGATGATCATGACAGAATTAGAGATCCTACTTTTGTTGCCTTGTTCTTGAATGGTTGATAATGGTTATGATGTTGAAATTCAGTTTCCATTGTTAATAAATCTAAACTTTATGCTTGTGGGTTTGATTTTGTTGGCATCGAGTTAGTTTTGATTGAAATTGAATGTTGATTAACTATGGGTTTTGTACGCATATTGTGTGGGTGAAGTCTAACTATTCTGAATTCAACGAAATGACTTGAATTTTCCCAATGATAGATTGAGTGACGTCATTTTTATGGAAAAATCGTAGTTTTTTTGTTTATTGTTGAAATTGAGGGGAAGTCTCAATACCCGAGGTGATATAATGTTTTGGATATCCTTGATTTTGTTCCAATTGTGCTTAAACTTGATCACTGATTAGTTGTCGAGTCAAAATTTTGAAATTTAGGGTGAAAGGCTGAAAAATATCTATTCGATAAACTCAGTCGAGCTCACCAAGGTGACTCTATGGTTCGCCGTGTTTAAAGCCTTATCACCTTTGTATTGTTAAAAGTTGGTAGTTGGTTCTGTCAATTTTGGTGAGTTTTTGTTATTAACTGAATGACTTTGCCGACTCGCCGACTCAATTTGTAGCTCGTTGTTGTTACCAAAATCTTGGTCAGTTGTCCCAGTCCTACTTGGTGAGCTCGCATTCGCTCACCGAACCTACTTGGTGACTCGCTGACTTAGTTGGCGAGTCTTAGGTGGGTTTAGCTCTGAATTTCTTTTTTGATTGTTTTAACTAACCCTTTACCCGATCTGTGTTTTGGGATGTTATGCAATGTAGGTATGGCTCATCCAAAGATTCTAGTGACTCAGAGAGCTTCCCCGAATGAAAAAGGAAAAGAGGGATAGTAATCTTGGAATAAAGTGACCAACCTCAGCGCACTCAACACACATCTTTGCGTGTGAGTGAAAAGACTAATAAAAAGGTTGTTGCACTTCTCGAAGAGAGAGAGAAGAAGAAAGTTGGGGAGACTCTAGTCGAGGCAACTGATTCTGAAAAATGAATCTATAAATTTTTCACTAACTAATAGAGAGGAGGAGGTTGAGAGGGTTCCTACTCCACTTCATAATGAGGTGTAGTAAAATGTGCTCCAAGTCTATATATGATTTGTTAGCCAATGCTTTTCCTCGGGTAGTCCCAGTAGTGGCTCCACGTGCGATGAGTAGATTGAAAGATACTAGGTTGAGGACAATACTGGAAGAAAAGAGATTGTCGACTGACAGGGTAGTGGATATGCATCCGGTTGTTTGGGATACTATCTGGTATCATGGATATGAGGGTTTCACCAAAGCAATGGCATCATATATCCCTACTGGGTATGACAATTCTATAAATCATACATCTCGGGTAGTCCCAAACAAGAGAAAAAAAGTTATTTACAAGCCGGTTGACATAGTTGAAGTTCGGGGGAAGACAATTGAGTGGGGATGCTACAACGAATGAGGAACTTGGTTTTGCAGGGAGGAACATACATTCTTACAATTGGAGAATGAAATATGCTTTTGAAAATTTTAGGGGGTCTCTTACCCCACTGTTGGTTGATATTACACCCCTATAGATTGAGAATGAGGTTGAGATCGAGAAGAAGGACATAAACATCGTGGTTAGGTACTGGTTCAGGTTTATTAGTAGCAAACTGATTCCATCGTAGAACGAGTTGATCCTCTGGTATCTCAAGGATATTTTATTGGGGTGCATCATTGATAGAGAAGATCTAGATATTGTCTCCATTATTGTCGAGAAAATACTTTTGAGGGTCAGGCAACAACAGATCTCGTTACCATTTCTAGTTCTCATTACACACTATGTCTGGTTGTCACTGTTCCATTTTTGGAGGCCACTAATGTGAGAGTCCCTCCAGCCTCTACCAGTGATATTAGGAGGATCATGGTAGATTATTTGACAGATGATGCGGCTAGGAGGAAGCCGACACCGGTTGACACTATTTCAGTGGTTGTCCCATCTACGTTTGAGGCTCACAGTCCTATTCCTGCTCCTACTATGGAGACGTTAGGTGTGGCTATGCTATTTTCTTCTATTGTACCTCCATCAACATCCTGTCCTCTATTTAACGGGAAACCTTACCTATTCTATGGATATGAGAGCCTCTCGTCTTTAGATAAAAGGTCCTTGCCATGATTGTCGCAGCCATTGGGGCAACCCAGACCCATCTCCGGGTTGAGGTAGTAGATCAGTGCACTTTGTTGACTGATTAAGGGCTCGAATTGGATACCCTTACTACTCGAGTTGAGGAGTGTAAAAGAGTTGAGGGTGCTTCTGTAGAGGTGACGACCTTGAAGGTCGATATTCAAAGCTTGAGGAAGGATGTGGATAACCTTAATTCCACAGACATATCGATGCTTTGGGGCGAGCTTCCCCTACCTGATGTTCTAGAGACAAATCCCCATCTAGCCCCGATTGGGAGTGAATCTTTACTTTCAGCTGAGAAAGTACATGTAGTTGCTGATGAGGACACTCCAGAGACTGATGAGTATGAGTTTAATTGAGATGAGTCGAGGATAGAGGAAACATATACAGACTTGGTATAGTTAGATAATGCACTCCTACAGGTTTCTACGAAGAATTCGCTCAAGGAGAACTCCGCCATTGGTTCGAGTGGGACCTGGAATCCAGACTTTATTGATTTTGTTGATGCATCAAGAAATGATTCCCCAGTTGATGATGCTCTGCCGATCTAGAGTTTTCCTCAAGCTCTCCTTTATTTATTTTTATGCTTTTATTTTATTTTGCACTGAGGACAGAACTACTTTCTTTTTGGTGGATCAGGCTGCTCGCTAGTGCATAGTCCTTTAGGCTGTATCTTGTTGCTTTGAGATAGTTGTTTTGTTTTTATTTGGGTTGTATTTAACTTGATGGTGATGTAGTAGTAAATTCTTATTTAGTTTAATAGTATATTTTTAGTTTTGGTTTTTTTTTTTCTTTCTCTCTTACCCCGAGATGGTTGTGGTGTGATGATTGATTGGAAAGCTTGCACTCTTATTTTTAACATTTGAGTCTCGATCATGATCAGTATCGATGTCTTGAATAGTTCTTTTAATGACAAGCGTATTTGTGTAGGTTCAATGAGGTAATTCAAAGTGCATAATTCCTGCATTAACTCTATGCATCTGGTTGTGACTAGTTGAGTATCAATTATGAGACTTGCAATGACCATTGCACACAAGCTTATATTTGTAAAGTTATGTACAATGATTGTGTTTGAGTACCATGTGTGGTGAGGTTTACTTGAAAGGCATGTGTGTGGATATACAAAATATTCCTTGTTGGTCCAATTGTTCAACTTTGGTGGATGTGAGAAATGACCCAGGCACAAGTTCTAAGAGCGAGACCATTTATCATGCCTATATCTTGACTACCTTGTGAGGGTGTGCACCCATTTTGACACCATTTTAACCTAACCCATTTTTTTTTTTGGAAAAATTGTTGAAACCTCTTGGCCTTGAAATTTCATTCATTTCTCACCCAAAAATCATTGTGAAGCAATTGTTGGTATGAATAGCCAACTTAGGTCAAAATCCTAAGTTGGGGGTATGGTAAGGAAGAATTAAAGAAACCTAGTGAAAAGGATTTGTGAGACTCATCCTTGTTTCTTGTGGCAAAAATATGGAACACCTCGCAATATATATATATATATATATATATATATATATATATATATATATGAAGTGAGAAAAGAAAATGAAATGAAAAAGTGTGTCATCAATTGATGTTTTGGTTATCTTCATTGCTTGATTAAATAAAAGGTCTTTCCAATGAGTTCAATAAGAAAAGAACATTGTGAATCAAATGAGGATGAGTCCCTAAGTCAAAAGGAGGAAATAAAATGAGAAGAGGTGAAGTTGAGAACAACAATGTTTCTAAAAGGTGAAGTCACTAAACCAAAATGATCATACCCTTGGCCCTCAGCCTCGTTAGAAGCCTTAAAAGGCCTCTGGGATCTTGCAAAAGCTAAGTGATGTGATGGTTGGAAACTATAGGCAAACATATGGGTTGAAACATGCATGTCTTTCTTTATGAGAGTGTGAGAGTTTGTTCTGATTCCTAAAAATTCATTGTTGATGTGCTTTGTGAGAGCATGAAATCGTTTTTGATATAAGGGTACTTGAATACTTTTGTTGAATGACAACTTCGCATCATGAGTGAGAATTTGTGAGCATCAACTTATATTGATAATGGCTAGTCATCATTTAAGGGTTTTTGTGCATGATTAAAAATTGCATGGACTTGAAATTAGCCTCGTGATAACACTTGCATGTTAGCTCTCAAGAAGCGCTGCTTGTTGACACCTTTGTTGAACTAATTAGATTCTTGATTGACTTGAGGACAAGCATAAGTTTAAGTTGGGGGTGTTGATGAGTTGGGGATTTTGGATTCATTTAAGGCTTTTTATTTCACCAAATAGTGTCTTCAATGCCAATATATGTCCATATCTGATGCTTAATTGTTGAATTGCAACTATGATGGATTAAGGACAAGGCAAGGACCAATGCATGCAAAAATAAGCCAAAAACACAGAAAAAATAAAGAAAGTGTGAAGCTGAAGCTCGCAAAGAGCATTTGGTTACTCGACATGTCAGACCTCATCGAAAAATGATAGAGTCTTAAGTTAAAAAGCTCAAAGCAGGTCGGCGAGATGATGAAGTGGTCGGCGACTCGCCAACTGAGTCGACGAGATGATGAGAAGTCGCCAAAGGTGCCAGAAAGTTTTGTTGAAATTAGAGAATAAATTGGCGAGAATTGGTGATATTCGCCGATTGTGAACGACGATGCCCATTGGCTAGCAAACTGACGAACAAACACCTAACACCCAAAGCTAAGGAAGGAAAGGCAAGAAGTTGTGTTAGTTGGCAACTCGTCGAGTAAGTCGATGAGCCTGACTAACTTCGCTGATTGGGTCTCGAAATTATATTTTTTGCCGACTTTCGGGAATGTATAAATAGCTTAGAAGAAAAAAAACACAACTTCCATTCTCTGAAATTGTAGTAGACGAGAACATCATAAGTTCTTGAGTACTAATAAAGTTATTAATTCAATTTTAAGGGTTTTTGATTTGGGTTTATTTAAATTTGAAGTTTGCGCCTATCAACCTAGATGGCAGACAATGGTTTTGGTATAATTTCATTATGTGTTGCTAAAACTCCAATTCTAGGGGTGTGTAATGATTTATTGCGCATCCAAGATTTTGACACGTTTTGTGCACTATTACGAAAAGGTAGATCTTAGATATAAATTTGAACGATTTGATATTTCAGGTTCTTATCACTGAAAATCGTTAAAATTATATATCCAAAATTAATTCTTATATATATATATTACGCCTGAGGTATTGTGATCGACTAAACCTATTGATTGTATGTTATAGTAAGCAGTATTACTAATTTTAACATGCACATTTGGTTTAATTATATATTAAAAAATTACGGTGCTAAAAAAATTAGGAAAATACAGTGTGAAGAACTTGAAATTTTTGAAATATTAATGTAACACCCCGCATTCAAGAAGTTGCAAGAAAACATTTTAAAGAAGTTGTGGGTGCCATCCGATGAAGGCCACCCACGGCCCGTGGATGGGACCACGGACGGTAGGTGTGGTCTGTGTATTGCACTCCCCAATAAGATCCTGAGGACCATGAACCACGACCGGACCAACGGACAGTCGTGTGGTCCACGGTCCGTGGAAGTGGTCCGTGGTTCAGGACCCCAAAAATCACCTTCTGACCATGGACGACGGCCGTGCAGGACGGACCGTCGATCAGTCCACGGTCCGTCGTCATTGGTCCGTGGGTCGTGAATGTCAGTTAAGTTTTAGGGGCAGTTGAGTCTTTTTCTAATTATTTTATCCCTACACTATGTCATTTTACCCTTCACTAAGACCCTTATATAAGTAATTCCAACCCCTAAATTAGTTCATTCACTTCATTCTCTTCAAATTCATCAAAAAGACGAACTCTCAAATATTACTCTCTCTAGAAAGCTTGAAGAAGAAGGATTCAACTTAGGGTTTCAAGTAAAATCTCAATTCCTCCATTGAATATAAGCAATTGACATTGAGGTTTGATACTTTTCATCCATGGATTCCTTCCATTCATGGAGTTCCCAAATTCTCTTATTTTCAAAGTTAGAAATCCCCAATTAAGTTACGGTTTTCTTCAATTGTCATGGGTTCTCTTGATTATGATTTAAATGATTGAATTATGATCTCTTATGCATAAATTGATGAAATACTATTATTTTTATGATGAATCCCCCATGAACCCATGTAATCCTCATAATTTTAAGTTATGATCATATGATTTGAGACTTTGATTATGAAGGAATAGTTTTATGAAATGAAGCATGTATTGATAGAATTACATGAATTTATGATGAAATCCATATCTAACCCATGTTTTCTAAATGTGATGGTTGAAAGTGGGTTGTGAACCTTGAAAGGTAAATTATGGAACAATGCATGTTCTTATGAAATCTATGCAAGTGCTTTAAAGATGCTTTGAGAGTAAAGTATCAATGATGATTTTGTTGTTGTGTTGTTGAATTTTTTTTCCTCATATATACATAAATGCATGACGTGAAAGGTTTTCTCACATAGTAAGGATTCTAAGGTTGAAAGGTCTTCTCACCTAATTTAATAAAAGATTAAGAGCTATCCTAATGAAATCTAGCTTGGATTGTTTATTGAATGATACCTTTCCATGGATAATAACTTAGCTTGGATTTGCAAAATGATGTTCCCGTCCATGGATAATAAAAATAAGTAAGAAATGAATATTCTGTGGGATTTATGTTTAGCACCGAGAGGATATTGAGATGGAAGCTCTCCCGTTAGTAGAGGTCGGGTTTCTAGAAGCAATCTCCTTATCCCTTACCTATGTTCCCCCATAGGATAATTGTCTAGATAGACATTAGCTAGTGGATCCACTTAAACTAGAATTTCATGGTCCTTAGCTTGGCAAGTATGAAAACCCTTTTTGGTGTGGGAGACAACTTGGGATCATGTTATAGCTCACATGGTCTCTATGTCGGTTAATTTTACTTCCCACAATAATAATGAACTAAGGTTACTTCAAGAAGTATCTCATATGTGTTCAAAGACTTTAAATGATGTTATCTTGCATTGACCATGTTTTATAACTTATGTTTTCTAACCCTTTTATATCATGTTTTAGCTTGGTCAATTGCATGTCATGAAATATCCTCTTTTAACATGATTTAAATGTTTTATGCATAGCTATCATACTTGGTATATTATTTTGTACTAACGCATACTCTTGCCTACATTTCCCCAAATATAGGGTCCGACAGTCAGGTTGCTCAGTTTCGTGGCTAGTTGTTTAATGCTAAGTCCATCGGGTTCCTATACGCCATTTTATATCTAGGGGTACCCCTAGGTCGTGACAATATCAAGCTCTACCAACTCAACAAGAGTGACTCTATGGGACAAGTTAACGGGATACTTCCTATAGACCCTCTTAGCCACAATAGAATCACCAACAGGTGTAGAGACAGAAAAAGGATCTAACAATACATCCGAAAGAACATCAAACCTCATAGCCACATATGGCGTCACAAAAGACAAGGTAGCACCGGGATCAAGTAAAGCATAAACATCAAGTTGGAAAACTTTCAACATAACGGTAACCACATCAGGAGAACCCTCTTGTTCACCACGAGTCTGAAGTGCATAGAATTGATTTTACTTAGAGGCATTGGCACCCGAACCACTAGAAGGAGCTTTCTTGCCCTATCTTCCTTTATCCAAAAGCATCAGGCAATTCCTTATTTTATGACCACTTTTATCAAAACTAAAGCAACCATCCGTGCCGGCTAGGCACTTACCCTCATGCTTGTTTCCTCACCTAACACAAGTAGACATAGGCAATGAAGATCCACTATCATTACCTCCTTGAGGCTTAGGGTTAGACACCCTATCTTTGTTAAACTTAGGAGGAGCATTGGAGGAACCTTGACCGGAAAACCTTTGTCGAAATCTTGGACGACCATGTCCATCGGACCTTGCATGAGAGAAATTACCATCACCGATTTTAGCCCTCTTTGTATCCCTAGACTTTTCCTTAAGTTTCTCCTCTTTAATCTGTTGTGCATGAACCATGAGATGAGAGATGTCCATGTCATTGATGAGCATGGCGGTACAGAACTCTTTAACAACCATTTCGGACACACCCAAAATGAACTTACTCATCTTTGCCCTTGAAACGGTAACCATTGTTGGAGCATATTTAGACAATTGTGTGAACTTTAGAGCATATTCCCTCACACTCATACTTCCTTGTCGAAAGTTAATGAACTTAAGCATCTTGGCTTCCCTCATCTCTTAGGGAAAGAACCTATCAATAAAAGTGACCTTAAGCTTCTCCCAATCAAGAGGACCCGCATCTTCCGGTCTCCCTTCTTTCCATTAAATGAACAAAATTTTAGCCACACCTTTAAGTTGATAAGCGGCCAACTCCGCCTTTTCCACCGGCGTAACTCCCATGATCATCAATACCTTATAGACCTCATCAATGAACTATTGAGGATCTTTTTCAACTTTAGAACCATGAAACTCCGGAGGATTCATCCTAATGAATTCCCTCACTCTAGATGCTGCAATACCCACATTTGGGTTCACGGGAACCGCAACCTTCCTATTGGCTTGGGCCGTCACGGCTTGAGCCAACACTTGAAAAGAAGCCCTAAACTCCGTATTAGTTACTTTCTCAGCCAAAGGATCGAATGGAACTTGAGGAGATTGGGGAGGACCTTCTTGTTCCGCATTCTCCCTCACTTTCTTTCTAGCGTAAGCTCTTCGAGTAGCCATATCCTGTAAAGCATTGGATAAGGAATGGGAGAGAGACCTTATAGAGTTAAACTCTATCGCACGAATTTAGAGTAATGAAAGAAGGGGAGTTTCCTAGACATCTTATAGCCTCTCATTAATAACTGTGGCGCGCGTCACACTCATCAACAAGACTCTACTCGACGTGGCTTATTAGACATTCTAGGACCTTTCTAAATCTTGTGCTCTGATTGCTAAGTTTGTCACGACCCAGGGGTACCCCCTTAATGAGTCCGAGATTTGAACTCATTTAGGGCTTTGTTTTGATAGTTTATTATCCTCAAATGCCTAATTTATGCTTCGTACTGATGTTAAAATATTGATTTGCAGCAAAGAAGGCAAAAGAAGCAAGGCAAGGACATTATCGGGCGAACATGAGCTAAAAAGATAAAAAAGGCTGAAGATAACAAAAGCTGAGAATCGCCTAAGCCACTCGGTGACTCTTTGAGTGGCACTTCAGCTCGCCTAAAGTTCCAGACTGCCTCCCTGGGGGGAAGCCAATTTAGTGATGGATTTGGACATTCGGCGGACCACCGACTGGATCGGCGACACATTCTGGATTGCCTAATATCACAGAACCTTGAGGACTAAAAGCCAAGGAAGATCGGTGATGAGATGGAGTGATTGGCGCGTCACCGACCTGGTCAGCAACGCTCGACTTACCTCGCCTAATGGTCCTTGCAGCTGAAATTTAGGAAACTATAAATTGAATTCTAAAAGAGTTCAAAAGGCCAGGTTTTTATTACTGAAGTCCAGTTTTATTTTTCTTCAGTTTTTGGGAGAGTTTTCTTAGTATTTTCCATTGGAGAAAAACTTTGAAGGGTTTTTCAAGTAGATTTGAAGTGGGTCTTTGATTTTTAGGATTTTGGATCATTTTAAAGACTTTGATTGCAATACTCAGATCATGGAGAATGTTTTTGGTATTAATTTCTATCTTTTTATGATGCTTGGCTAAAACCCCAACTGTTTCCTGATTTAAATGTTTTTTTAATGTGGGTTTGATTGATAGCTGAGTAGTAATTTATGAATTGTAGTTGCAAATACAATTTTAGCTTAGTGTTTTGGGCTTGCTCGAGAGAGAGGTTCTAAAACCAAGGTTATCGATTGATGATTTTAGTGTGTTGCTTGTTATGGGTTCAGCTTGAGAGAGTGAATCTTAACTCATTCCTACCTATCTAGATCGAGAGAGTAGATAAATTAAGGTTTTGGGCTATTTTATAGTGTCAAGCTTGTCGAGGTTCGAGAGAACTCGCCTGAACCGTCATAGTTGTTCGAGAGAAACTATTGCACCTATAGTCTAGCCTACCCATAGTGATTCAACACTTTATTATTAAGCTCCAATTACCCGTATAGTGAAATTAGCTTATAATCAATCACATCCCTACTTGTCCAATCCCCTGTTTTAGTGATTATTGTAGTTGTTAATTGATATCTTAACCCCCCTCCCCCATCTGACATTCGTTGTCAAACCTTTGACTTATTTTGTTTGGTTTCGATAATGTCTACTTCTATAATGGATTTGAATCACATTTTTACTTCCTAATAGAATTTGATACGGTACCGCTCCCTACGGGTTGGACTCCAACCTTTCGTTGGGTTATATACTAGATTACGATCGTCTACACCTAGAATTGGATGAGGTGTATTTGAGAGGTTAATCAAAATGGCGCCACTGTCAGAGAGTGGTGTTATTGAATTCTCTTTTGGAAGTGGGTTTGTGATTTGATTGTGTTATAGTTGAACTCATTTATTGTTTGTTGTTGTTTGTTGTCTTTTTGCACAGGTGACAAAATAAGTGTCAACGGAAGCAATGCAATCGCCAATCCCAAAAATGTAACTTGAATTGGTATCTCCGTCGTGCCACGACGTTAAATAAGGTGCTTCTTGGGAGGCAACCCAAGTTTTTGAAGTTTTTAATATTGCTTTTGAATAACGGGTGTTGATTGCATAGGTTGGAAAGTTGAAAGTTTGGGAAAATGAGTAGTAGGCGAGCCAAAAGTCCAGTCGGCAACTCGTCGAACATGTCGGCGAGCCCGACTTGGACCGACGTTTGAACCACCCAAATTGCTGGGGATTCTGTAAAACTCGGTGAGCTAAAGGAAGACTCGGTGCATCACCGAGTGGGTTGACGACCGCACCTAACGTCGCCGACCAGCGCGCAAACTGAAGAGTTCTAAAGGCCAAATAGTTTTAAATTAAAAAATCTCTCCATTTTCATACTTTTTAATTTCCGTACTCTCACAACCGCTTATATTGTTGTTTCTGCATTATTATTCTCACTTTATATGGGATCTTGTGCTAGGAGTGGATTTTAGGATTACATTGCTTCCTAGCTTTCTAATTTTTTGGTATCAAAGGTTGGTTTTCCGAACTCCGTTAAATAAAAAGAGAAAAAAAAGTTGGTTGTAATCAAATGCCTGATCGTTTTATGGTGTTTATTTCTTTGCATTTGAGGACAGCTGCTATTTTTGTTGGCGGGGTGAGGTATTTCAATACCCATCTCTATTGGGCTGTTTTTGTGAATATTGTTGTTTTTGGGTTTTGTGAATGTTGGATCTGATTTTTGCTTTACATATCTATATCTTGGTTTTTGATCCATATTGTTCCATTGTTTTGAATTGCAAATGGTTTTGAACCAATTTTAAAATTTTGTGCCACCCATATTGTTTGTGATTGTGGTTGTTCTTGTGCAAATTTGAGTATCGGTTATGATCAATACCAATGACTTGAATAGTGCTCTTAATTGAATGAAATGAATGTGCGGCTACAATGAGGCCAATGAAGTTGCATAAACAATGTGTGAACTTTTAGCATCTCGTTGTGCTAGCCGGTTATCGAATGAGCCTTTTGTGATGAACATTGCACACTAGCAAAAGTGTGGAGTCTTCTTTGATATTGCTGCCAATGCCTGGTGTGTTTAGATTACTTTGAACAATTGTGTGATGACACCTAGAATTTGTCCCGTTGGTCCGGTTAAGTAAGTGATGCAAGCACTTGATATGATCTTAGGCAACGATTTTGAAGAGTGAAACAATTTGACAATATACCTCTTTTGTGGCCAACCTTGTGAGATGTGTGAACCTTGCTTGAACCCTATTGAGCCTGACCCTTTTCTTGGAAGAAACTTGAACAATTGTGATCCCTCTTTATCCATCTACCCATAACTTTCATGAAGTGTGGTTTGTGTGAATAGCCAACTTAGGCCAAAAGCCTAAGTTGGGGGTGTGGTGAAAAGAGGAGAAAAGTCAAGAAATGTGAAAAATCCCCCTTTGAGTAATGGTTTTGAAAAAGATGGAACCCCTTCATATTAAAAAAAGAAAAAAAAAAGAGAAAAGAAGCAAAGAAGCAAAGAAAAAGAATGAAAAAGTTGTAAAATAAAGTGATGAAAATTTCAAAAGAAATGGGGTATCCGGTAATTCATTTGAAGTTGAATAATGGGGTGGATTATGAGCATGTTTGAATTGTTAAAGAAAAGGAGGAAAGTGATGATCAGGCCACACTTCATGTAGGTAGCAGCCACTGAGCCTAAATGACCATACCTTGACACTCAGCCCCATTACAGGCCATGAAAAGACCTTTGTGATCTTGAGTGAGCTGAAACAAATGTTGATTGGAAAATAAGGGCATGCCTATGGGTGAAGTCATGCATGTGTTCATCTTTGTGAGTGTGAGAGTTGTACGTGATTCCGGAACTTTAAATTGCTGAGAAATAGTGTGTGAATATGGAATAATCTTTGTTGTGAGGGCATTTGAGTACCTTTGTTGAGCTTGAACTTGCATTTGAAGCAAGTATTGTGAACTTGAGCATCTTTGGTAATGGTGAGTCACAATTTGAATATTTGAGTGCACAATTGATCATTACATGAGTAAATTAAACCTTATTGTGTGCATTCATGTTGAGTCTTATGCTGCACTGTTTGAGACATCCTTTTTGAACAGCTGATCTTGAGTTTTACTTGAGGACAAGCAAAAGTTTAAGTTGGGGGTGTTGATGAGTCCAAGATTTTGACTCATTTACTGCTTTGTTTTGATAGTTTATTGTCCTCAAATGCCTAATTTATGCTCTGTACTGATGTTAAAATGTTGATTTGCAGCAAATAAGGCAAAATAAGTAAGGAAATGACATTAACGGGTGAAAAGGAGCTAAAAAGATGAAAAAGGCTGAAGATAACAAAAGCTGAGAATCGCCTAAGCCACTCGGCGATTCGTCGAGTGGCACTTCAGATCACCTAAAGTTCCAGACTGCCAACCCTAGGGGGAAGCCAATTTGGCGATGGATTTGGACATTCGGCGTACCGCCGACTGGATCGGCCACACATTCTGGATCGCCTAATGTCACAAAACCTTGAGGACTGAAAGCCAAGGAAGATTAGCGATGAGATGGAGTGATTGGCGTGTCACCGACGCTCGACCTGGTCGGCGACGCTCGACTTACCTCGCCTAATGGTCTTTGCAACTGAAATTTGGGAAACTATAAATTGAATTCTAAAAGAGTTCAAAAGGTCTGGTTTTTATTATTGAAGTCCAGTTTTAGTTTTCTTTGGTTTTTGGGAGCGTTTTCTTAGTATTTTTCATTGGAGAACAACTTTGAAGGGGTTTTTCAAGTAGATTCGAAGTGGGTCTTTGATTGTTAGCATTTTGGATCATTTTAAAGACTTTGATTGCATTACCCAGATCATGGAGAATGTTTTTGGTATTAATTTCTATCTTTTTATGATGCTTGGCTAAAACCCCAATTCTTGGGGTGTGATTATGTGATTATTTGCTTAATTAGCTTATGGGTATTGTTGTTTAATGATTTAAATGTTGTTTTAATATGGGTTTGATCGATAGCTGAGTAGTAATTTACAAATTGTAGTTGCAAATACAATTTTAGCTTAGTGTTATAGGCTTGCTCCAGAGAGAGGTTCTAAAACTAAGGTTATCGATTGATTATTGTAGTGTGTGGGTTGTTATGGATTCAGCTTGAGAGAGTGAATCTTAACTCATTCCTAGCTATCTAGCTGGAGAGAGTAGATAAATAAATGTTTTGGGCTGTTTTGTAGTGTCAAGCTTTTCGAGGTTTGAGAGAACTCGCCTGAACCATAATGGTTCTTCGAGAGAAAACTATTACATCTATAGTCTAGCCTACCCATAGTGATTCAACACTTTATTATTAAGCTCCTATTACCCATATAGTGAAATTAACTTATAATAGATCACATCCCGAGAATTCCTTCCTACTTGTCTAATCCCTTGTTTTAGTGATTATTGTAGTTGTTAATTGATATCTTAAAACCCCCCATCTGACATTCGTAGTCAAACCTTTGACTTATATTTGTTTGATTTTGATAATGTCTACTTCTAAAACCGATTAGATGCACATCTTTACTTCCTAATAGAATTTGATACGGTACCGCTCCCTGTGGGTTAGACCCCAACCTTTCGTTGGGTTATATACTAGATTACGATCGTCTACACCTAGAATTGGATGAGGTGTATTTGAGACGTTAATCACCCCTAGATGTAACATTGTGTATAGGATCCTGAGGGACCCCATACAAGCCACTTAGCATTCATAACATAAGAAATAGAACAGAAGAAGTAAAACAACAGTGCAAGTCCAATAGGTTTTACAAAAGAAAAGTGGAAGTCTAAAACACTTGTCTCATTAGCCATCTAGTACAATAGAATGAAATTGGGCCTAGCCCATACATCATGTCCAAAACTGAAATACAAGAAGGAAACTAAAACAATGAAAGTCCATCCTCGAATCATGAGGATTCACCAAAGCTCGGGAACCTCGTAATCAACCACTAGCCACGAAACTGAGAACCTGACTGTTGGACCCTACATTTGGGAAATATAGGAAAGAGTATGCGTTAGTACAAAATATTGTACCAAGTATGATAGCTATGCATAAAACATTTAAAGCATGCTAAAAGAGGACATTTCATGACATGCAATTGACCAAGATAAAACATGATATAAAGGGTTAGAAAACATAAGTCATAAAATATGGTCAATGCAAGCTAACATCATTTGAAATCTTGAACACATATGAGATACTTCTTGAAGTAACCTTAGTTCATTATTAACGTGGGACGTAGCCTTAACCGACATAGAGACCATGTGAGCTATAACATGATCCCCCGCTGTCTCCCATACCGAAAAGGGTTGTCCTACTTGCCAAGGTAAGGACCATAACGTCTAGCTTAGGTGGATCCACTAGCTAATGTCTATATATACAATCATCCTATGAGGGCACATAGGTAAGGGATAAGGAGATTGCTTCTAGAAACTCAGCCTATACTAACGGGAGAGCTTCCATCTCAATATTCTCTTAGTGATAAGCATAAATCCCACGAAATAATCATTTCTTACTTGTTCTTAATATCCATGGAAGGAAATGACATCTTGCAAATCAAAGCTAAGTCATTATCCATAGAAAGGTATCATTCATAACCAATCCAAGCTAGGTTTCATTAGAATAGCTCTTAATCTTTGATTCAATTACGTGAGAAGACCTTTCAACCTTAGAATCCTTTATTATGTGAGAAAACCTTTTACATCATGCTTTCATTTTTTTATGAGAAAATCCTTTCAATAACACAACCACAACATCATCATCGATACTTTACTCTCAAAGAATCCTTAAAACATTTGTATAGATTTCATAAGAAAATGCATAATTCCATAATTTACCTTTTAAGGTTCAAAATCCACTTTCAATCATCAACATTTAGAAAACATGGTTAGCTATGGATTTCATCATAAATTCATGTAATTTTATCAATACATGCTTAATTTCATAAAACTCTTCCTTTATAACCAAAATCGCACATCACATGATCATAACTTGAAAATATGGGAATTACATGGGTTCATAGGGGAAATCATTATAAAATCATAGTATTTCATCAATTCATGCATAAGAGATCATAATTCAATCATTTAAATCAATAATAAAAAAGAACCCATGAAAATTGAAGAAAAAATCCTAACTCAATTGGGGAATTCTAACTTTGAAAATAGAGCAATTTGGAAACTCCATGAATGGAAGGAATCCATGGATGAAAACTATCATAGCTTGAAGCCAATTGCTAATCTTTAATGGAGGAATTGAGACTTGATTTGAAACCCTAGGTTGAATCCTTCTTCTTCAAGCTTTCTAGAGAGAGAAATATTGGAGAGTTCTTCTTTTTGGTGAATTTGGAGAGACTGAAGTGAATGGGCTAATTTGGGGGTTGAAAACACTTATATATGAGTCTTAGTGAAGGTTAAAACGACGTAGTATAGATATAAAATAATTAGGAAAAGACCCAACTACTCTTGAACTTAACTGCCAGCCCACCACCGATGAACCACTAACAATGGATCGTGGTTTGGACGACGGGTCATCCTGCACGACCATCGTTCATGGTCAGTAGCTCGATTTCTGGGCCCTTGAACACCGGGCCTACAACCACGGTCTGTTGGTCAGGCCGTGGGTTCAGGGTTCCTAGAAGGTCTTGGGTGCCCAGTCCACGGACCATACCCACGGTCCGTGGTGCCATCCACGGGCTGTGATTGGCCTCCGTGGGTGGCACCTGAAACTCCCTGAAACATGCCATATTTCCCTCTTCCGGAACAGGGGTGTTACAGATATGCTAGATTTTGATGTTATCCTTGGGATGGATTGGTTGCACTCATGTTATGCCTCTATTGATTGTAGAACTTGTGTAGTCAAGCTTCAGTTCCCGAATGAGCCTGTCCTAGAGAGGAAAGGGAAAAATTCTATGCCTAAGGGTCAGTTTGTCTCTTGTCTTAAAGCTAGAAAGATGATTTCTAAGGGTTGCCTTTACCATCTAGTTAGGGTGAGGGATGTGGTTTCCGAAACCCCTACTCTTGAGTCGGTCCCTATTGTTAATGAGTTTCCGGAAGTGTTCCAAGATGATTTATCCAGTATTCCTCCCGAAAGGGAAATAGACTTTGGTATTGACCTTCTCCCAGATACGCAACCTATTTCTATTCCTCCTTACCGTATGGCTCCTTCAGAACATAAGGAGTTGAAGGAACAATTGTAGGATTTATTGGATAAGGGTTTCATTCGATCGAGTATCTCTCCATGGAGTGCTCTAGTTTTGTTTGTTAGAAAGAAAGATGGTTCTCTTCGTATGTGTATTGACTATTGTCAGTTGAATAAGGTGACCATTAAGAATAAGTATCTTCTTCCAAGGATAGATGAGTTATTTTCCCAACTTCAAGGAGCAAGTTATTTCTCTAAGATTGATCTTCGTTCGGGTTATCACCAATTGAGGGTGAAAGGAGATGATATTCGAAGATGGCTTTTCTAACTCGGTATGGTCAATATGAATTTTTGGTTATGTCGTTTGGGTTGACTAATGCTCCGGTGGCATTTATGGATTTGAAGAATAGGGTGTTTAGTCAATACCTCGACATGTTTGTGATTGTGTTCATTGATGATATATTGATCTATTCGAGAAGTGAGAATGAGCATATTGATCATTTGAGAATCGTGTTGCAAATTCTTAAGGACCAACAACTCTCTGCGAAGTTTAGTAAGTGTGAGTTTTGGATAAGGTCCGTAGCTTTCCTTAGCCATATTGTTTCAAGTAAGGGTATTAAGGTAGATCCTAAGAATACGGATGCGGTCAATATTTGGCCTAGACCTCTAACCCCTTCGGATATTAGAAGTTTCATGGGTTTAGCCGTTACTATAGAAGGTTTGTTGAGGGATTCTTTTCAATTGCCTCTCCTTTGACGGCTTTGACTCAAAAGAAGGCTAAGTTCATATTGTCTAAAGCGTGTGAGAAGAGCTTCTAAGAGTTGAAGGATAGACTTACTTCCGCTCCGGTGTTGACTTTACCGGAAGGGACTGATGGTTTTGTGGTTTATTGTGATGCCTCGAGAATTGGGCTAGGATGTGTGCTTATACAAAATGGAAAAGTTATTGCCTATGCTTTTTGGCTACTTAAGATTCATGAGAAGAATTAACCTACCAATGACCTTGAATTGGCGGCGATTGGTTTTTCCTTAAAGATTTGGAGGCATTATCTATATGGTGTTCATTTAGATGTGTTTACCGACCACAAGAGTTTGCAATATGTGTTTAATCAGAAGGATTTGAATCTTTGCCAAAGAAGGAGGCTTGAGCTATTGAAAGATTATGACATGAGTGTTCTCTATCACCCCGATAAGGCTAATGTGGTGGCAGATGTTCTTAGTCGATTATCCATGGGTAGTGTTGCTTATGTTGAAGAAGGTAAGAAAGAGTTGGTTCGAGATGTTCATAGATTTGCCCGATTAGGTGTTCAGTTAGTGGACTCCACCAAGGTTGGTGTTATGGTTCACAACGGATCGGAATCATCTTTTGTGGCGGATGTGAAAGCCAAGCAAGGTCTTGATCCAATTTTGGTTCAATTGAAAGAATAGGTGCTTAAGAAATCCGTTGAGGCTTTCTCCCAAGGGGGAGATGATGTACTTAGATATCAAGGTCGTTTGTGTGTTCCAAATGTTGATAACTTGAGGGAACAAATCTCATCAGAAGCCCATAGTTCTCGGTATTCCATTCACCCGGGAGCCACCAAGATGTACCGTGATTTACAGGAGATCTATTGGTGGAATGGGATGAAGAAGGATATTGCAGAATTTGTGAGTAAGTGTCCTAATTGTCAACAAGTGAAAATTGAGCATCAGAAACCTGGAGGTTCGTCCCAAGACATTAGCGTTCCTACTTGGAAGTGGGAAGATTTGAACATGGACGTTATTGTTGGTTTGCCTCGCACCCGGTGACAACATGATTCGATTTGGGTTATAGTAGATCGGATGATGAAATCGTCTCATTTTATACCCGTTAAGGTTTCCTATTCGGCAGAGGACTATGCCAAGTTGTACTTGAGAGAAATGGTAAAGTTGCATGGAGTGCCTTTTTCCATTATTTCTGATCGTTGTGCCCAATTCACTTCTCAGTTTTGGAAGTCTTTCCAAAAGGGTCTTGGTACTCGTGTTATGCCTAGTACGACCTTTCATCCCCAAACTGATGGGCAAGCAGAGCGTACTATCCAAACTTTGGAAGACATGTTAAGAGCTTGTGTTATTCATTTAAGGGTAACTGGGATGACCATTTGCCATTGATTGAGTTTGCTTATAACAATGGCTATGACTCAAGTATTGATATGGCTTCATTTGAGGCATTATATGGTAGGAGGTGTAGATCTCCTAAAGGATTGTTTGAGGTGGGTGAAGTCACCCTAATAGGTCCCGAGTTAGTACAAGAGCCCATAGAGAAAGTTCGACTTATTAGAAAAAGGTTGAAAATGGCTCAAAGTCGGCAAAAGTAATATGTCGATGTAAGTAGAAGACATCTTTAGTTTGATGTTCATGATTGGGTTTACTAGAAAATTCCACCCATGAAGGGTGTAATGAGATTTGGTAAAAAAGGGAAGCTTAGTCCCCGATATGTAGGCCCATATCAGATTTTGAGACGTGTTGGTAAGGCCTCTTATGAACTGGAATTGCCTAATGAGTTGGCATTGGTGCATTCGGTTTTCCATGTCTCTATGTTGAAGAAATGTGTTGGTGATCCGACATCCATAGTTCTCTTAGAAGGTTTGGGATTTAAGGAGAATCTTTCTTATGAAAAAGTTCCGGTTGAGATTTTAGACCGGCAAGTCAAGAGGTTGAGAAATAAGGAAGTTTCTTCTGTGAAAGTGTTGTGGAGGAATCAGTTAGTTGAGGGTGCTACTTGCGAGGCCGAGGCCGATATGATATCCCGATATCCTCATCGCTTTCCTTCTACTCCTACTCTAGCTTGAGGTAATGAGTTCCTCATGGTTTGTTCTTTGTATTGGAGTCATGTGTGTTAAATGTTTCCATGATTTCCTTACTATGCATGATTTATGAAAACTTCAAGTTTTGAGAAAATGAGTTTATTTGATTGACATCTACATGTTTATGTGCATTTGAGTATGAATTGCATGTCGACTACATGATATGATGTTATGAGCATGTCTTTAGCTTGGAGTTGATGTTTCCTCCTTAGATGTGTATTGCGTGCATGATGGGTTGTTAGATTTAGTTCCACCCCTCCTATGATGTTTGATTTATGTCCTAACTTAGAGTCGATAATTCCTCCTTAGTTATATGCATTTAGATGAAGTTGCATTGACTATTGGATTTTTAGTTCCTCTCCTACTCTTTTCATACTAGCTTGAATCTCATTCAAGGACGAATGATCCCAAGGGAGAGATATTGTAACACCCCGGATTCAAGAATGGGCAAGACAACATTTTTCAAAAGCTGCAGGTGCCATCCGACGGAGGCCACCCACGGCCCGTGGATGGGACCACGGACCGTAGGTGTGCTCCGTGGATTTCACTCCCCAATCAGATCCTGAGGACCATGAACCACGGCCGAACCAACGGACCATCGTGTGGTCCACGATCCATTGAAATGATCCATTGTTCAGGACCCCAAATATCACCTTCTGACCATGGATGACAGTCGTGCTGGACGGACCGTCGGTCACTCCACGGTCCATTGTAAGTAGTTTGTGAGTCATGAATGGCAGTTAAGTTTTAGGGGCAGTTGGGTCTTTTCCTAATTATTTTATCCCTATACTACATCGTTTTACCCTTCACTAAGACTCATATATAAGTAATTCCAACCCCTAAATTAGTTCGTTCACTTCATTCTCTTCCAATTCACCAAAAAGAAGAACTCTCAAATATTTCTCTCTCTAGAAAGCTTGAAGAAGAAGGATTCAACCAAGGGTTTCAAGTCAAGTCTCAATTCCTCCATTGAAGATACGCATTGACTTTGATGTATGATAGTTTTATCCATGAATTCCTTTCATTCATGGAGTTCCCAAATTCTCCTATTTTCAAAGTTAGAAATCCCCAATTGAGTTATAGTTTTCTTCAATTGTCATGGGTTCTCTTGATTATTGATTTAAATGATTGAATTGTGATCTCTTATGCATGAATTGATGAAATACTATGATTTTTATGATGATTCCCTCATGAACCCATGTAATCCCCATCTTTTCAAGTTATGATCATATGATGTGGGATTTTGATTATGAAGGAAGAGTTTTATGAAAATCAAGCATGTATTGATAGAATTACATGAATTTGTGATGAAATCTATATCTAACCCATGTTTTCTAAATGTGATGATTGAAAGTGGGTTGTGAACCTTGAAAGGTAAATTATGGAATTATGCATGTTGTTATGAAATCTATACAAGTGTTTTAAGGATGCTATGAGTGTAAAGCATCCATGATGATGTTGTTGATGTGTCGTTGAAAGGATTTTTCCCATATACACATGAATGCATGATGTGAAAGGTTTTCTCACATAATAAGGATTCTAAGGTTGAAAGGTCTTATCACCTAATTGAATCAAAGATTCAAAGCTATTCTAATGAAATCTAGCTTGGATTGGTTATTGAATGATACCTTTCCATGGATAATGACTTAGCTTGGATTGGCAAGATGACGTGTTCTTCCATGGATAATAAGAACAAGTAAGAAATGATTATTCCGTGGGATTTATGCTTAGCACCGGGAGAATATTGAGATGGAAATTATTCCGTGGGATTTATGCTTAGCACCGGGAGAATATTGAGATGGAAGTTCTTCCGTTAATAGAGGCCGGGTTTCTAGAAGCAATCTCCTTATCCCTTACCTATGTGCCCCAATAGGATGATTTTATAGATAGACATTAACTAGTGGATCCACTTAAACTAGAAGTTCATGGTCCTTACCTTGGCAAGTAGGAGAACCCTTTTCGGTGTGGGAGACACCGGGGATCATGTTATAGCTCACATGGTCTCTATGTAGGTTAAGGCTACTTCCCACAATAATAATGAACTAAGGTTACTTCAAGAAGTATCTCATATGTGTTCAAAGACTTTAAATGATATTAGCTTGCATTGACCATATTTTATGACTTATATTTTCTAACCCTTTTATATCATGTTTTAGCTTTGTCAATTGCATGTCATGAAATGTCCTCTTTTAGCATGATTTAAATGTTTTATGCATAACTATCATACTTGGTACATTATTTTGTACTAACGCATACTCTTGCCTACATTTCCCCAAATGTAGGGTTCGACAGTCAGGTTTCTCAGTTTCATGTCTAGTGGTTGATTGCGAGGTTCCCGAGCTTTGGTGAATCCTCATGCTTCGAGGACAGACTTTCATTGTTCTTAGTTATTTCTTATATTCCAGTTTTTGACATGATGTATGGTCTAGGCCCTATTTCATTCTATTGTACTATATGGCTAATAAGACAAGTGTTTAGACTTCCGCTTTACTTTTATAAAACTATTGGACTGGAAATGTCGTTTTACTTCTTTTATTCTATTTCTTATGTTATGAATTCTAAGTGGATTGTATGGGGTCTCTCGAGGTCCTATACGCCATGTTACATCTAGGGGGTACCCTTGGATCGTGACAATTAAAGCTATATATATAAAGTGCTACTAGTATTACTGATTCAGTAACCACTTCAAGAGGTGTTACCAAAAGTTTAAAAGAAAAATAAAACAAGATAGATGTAGGATTCAAATTTCTAATCTCGCTTAGAGAGGTGCACCCAATCTTCATTGCATTATTTGATACATCTAGTGTGGATTCACAAATCTATATTTAATTATTTTTTTTTTAAAAAAAACTACTATATATGATTTTAGGAGGGGAGCATAAGTTCACATGAACTGGGTGACCCCTCCTTCATATACCTCTGTAAATGAAGTTGGGTATTAATTAAAATAGTTGTTATTTTGTGTATTGCTCAGTTTTATATTAATTTCCATGAATTTAAATAGATTATCATGTTTTAATGTATGGTTTAAGGTTGCAAACTTGAATCTAGCTTATATTTTCATGTGGTTCTTGAAAAAAGGTTACATGAAGTGGGTGGTTAGTTTGATACTTGCATATTAGCCTTTAATCAATTATCAAAAAATATATTTGTTGAGCGTATGTCCCTTGGATTCTCCCAAACTCCAAGACCCTTTTAAATAAAATACCAAACATTACTTTAGTAGCTAGACTATTCTTAGCTCATATCATTAAATATGAAACAACTTGGATTATTCATATAGTAAATTTCATCAAATCCTCTCTATTGAGTCTTACCCAACTCCATTAAGCTTTTCCAAGTCAAAATAGTATTAGAGAGTCCAATCAATGTTTGCACCCACTGATTTTAGATTAAAACATCAAGGCAACAATAGATCCATGTAATACAATCAATATTATAACCGGTTAATAAATACACATTCGAGTTTTACACCTCCATCTAGAACACCCCCCCTAGATAAGGATTTAGCTACTCATAAAAGATGAAATAGAGAAAATACCCATAAAGGAAAACTCCATTCCAAGTTAATTTGATTAAAAAAAACATTAATTACAATATTGGATTGACACAAATATAGGGTTTCTTCCTTTACAAGCTAGAAAGTTCTTACTACTTTTCACTATGCTATTCTATCTCCTCAAAAGTTTCACATCATCACATAACATATCATAAGTCTTACCCTAATTGGGAGAAAAATAAAGGTACATAATTGCATAGATTCCTATTTTATCCTTGGGACATTCCAAAGGAAGCACTATTTTCCTAAATTATGTTTTTCCCTTCAGCTTCTATCCTTTGGACTTGCACTGGACCAGCAAGACAACAATCAGAGAAAGTGGAGTGCTAGTTGCCTCCTTGAGTCAACCTTCAAGTTTTTTTCTCCTCATTCCTATTTCTACTTACTAGTCTCTTCTGGGAGGAATGATGTTGTAAACGTGTAAAGCATCTGTTAGAAGGAGGCTATATAAAGTTTGACTCTATCACACGACTAAGAGTATGAAAGAAGTTAAGTATTTCTAAACGTTTCATAGCCTTCTATTCGTAGATATTACACACTTCACACCAATGAACAAGACTCTACTTAATGCAATTTTCAGACACCCTAAGACACTTGAACGTGATGATCAGATACAAGGCTTGTCATGACTCGAGACTACCCCTAATAGTGAAACAATTCTTAGAGCCACAAGTGACCCCAAGCTAACCTCATGGCAGGTAATGACGCTAAGAATTAACATGTATTGGCAATAGGAGATAATTAAATGTGGAACTCGACAGAAATAGTATAAAAAGAATCCAACTTCAAATAGATATATATCTGAGTTTAACACAAGTAGAATCTAAACTGGCTGAGCCTCTACTAATATGGGTTTATAGTAAAAGTCCCTAGATAGCTCAATTGTCTGAAATTGAAAGTAAATGATGGAAGAGAAGATCGAAATCATCATGGAGAGATGAGGACTCACCAACAAGCTACTGTGCTGATTGGAGATGGTACTAACCACAACCCAAATGTTGAACGTCTCAACCTATATTATCAAACAATATAGGCACAAAATATGTTGTCATTACTTTGAATTTACCATGTATGTAAGATAATGCATGATAAAGATAGTCACTGAATATGAAGAGTCTATAAAACATGTTGATGCATTGATCAAGTAAAATAACATGAAACTAAGACGTACTGAACTGAAATAAATAAATACATAGTCATGCGTTAATTGAAAATCTAATTGTGGGAGATACTAAAATCGACATAAACCTTGTGAGCTACTACATGGAGTTGAGTGTCCTTCCCTCACACCGAAAAGAGGGTGTCCCGTACTAGCCAAGGTAAAGAACATGATAACTATGTGGATCTACTAATTTGATGTGCAAACTTGGGAAACACAAAGACCTACAGTGATACGTAGTTCTGGGTTTTAGAGAGTGCTACTAAAGGTTCACGGATGCTGACCAAAATCCTTAATCCCTAAATCCGCTCGACGCTAAGTAAAGCTCCCAGCAAAAACATGCACTTAAATGGGAACCAATAATAATCTGATAATATTGAATCATGATTTTTGATAAATACTGAGTAGCTCATAAATCATGATAATTGATAATATAGTGAAATATATTTTAATTGAAAGCATCATATATCATGAAAATGATAATCCGAGACATGCATGTGAAATAGCATAATTTGAGTCATGAATATACTTGTATATTGAGGGTTCATGAAAGTACTATCGAAATCATGGAATTGTAATTAGATTCTTTCAATTGAAGGTTAATTATGAAGAAGAACATAATATCATCAAAAACCCATCAGAATCATAGTAACCGTAGGTTTGGAGATTTCATAAAACTTGAAAATTTGAAGTTCCTTGGGACTCAATGGGTGAAGGATTACCAATAAATGAAATTCCACATAGAACCCAAGTTTGAATTTCTTGAATAGATACTTGAAGCTTGAAACCCTAGTTCCTGCTTTAGAGGAAACTTAAGTGAGAAGAAATCTGATTAGAGAGGGTGATGCGTGAATGGGAGTTTTTGGCTGATAAAATCCCCTAATAATACTTAGAATAGGTTAAAGTGACATAGTATATTCATAACATGGGCATCATGGATGACACTAACATGAGTGGCATGTACCCCTCAAGACCATTCATACAGAGTCAAGCAAAGGATCTCCAGGACCTACAAGCAGTGTTCATGAAAAGGGAAGCATTAGAGGAGCTTGAAGGTCACCAAAGAAGGACATATATTGTGTTGAAGGTACATCAAAATGAGAAGGAAGAAGGAAAGAGGCCACATGTTCAAATGGCCATTTCATGAATTCAAGAATTCACAAAAGAAGACAACCAAACAAGGCCCTTATCTCATTAAGGTAAAATTGTCAAAGAAGTGTCTTCTTTATTTCCTTAGTATAAATATTAGTCTTTTTTCATTTTGGAAGACTTAGACTATGTTGAATATTGACTCTCAAATTGTAGTGTCTTCTTAGTGAGTAATTAGTAAGTAATTAAGGTGTACTCTTGGGATTGCTAGTTAACTTCTTGGGTTTAATTAATCAAAGTGTCACCCCTTTGTGATTCTTTGATTCATTTGATTATTCTCCCATGGGTTGAATTTAAGTTGTTGAAGTCAATCGAGAGGTGAGGGTTTTAGTCCCTTATTTCCCATAATTTCCATAGCTTGAGTATTAATCCACATATCCTTTATTTCTTTTTTCCTTTCCTTGTTTGATCATCATCATTTGGTATCAAAGCCTAGGTTTAGATTTGTTTCTACAAATCTATCTTGGTTTGCAAAAAAATAAGTCCAAAATTGTCAAAAAAGCTGATTTTTTTGTTTTGATTAATTTTTTTTGACACTAGATCCTTGTTCCCTAGTGTTTTTGAGTCTGGTTTCAAATTTCGTTCAATTTGGAGTTGTAGAAGTGAAGTTACCATTGAAGGGTTTTGGGTTTTTCAAACTTTTAAAATTTTGAAAGTCGATCTTGTGATTGAGGACAAATTGGAGGTTAATAACCTTTGGGGTTTTTTCTCTAAGTCAAGGGGAAGAGAATCCTAAATTTTGTGCTAATTCCGAGTTGTTTTGAAGGTATTGGAATTAGTGGTGTTCTTGGTGTTCTATGTTTTCTTGGCGTCTTCAAGAAGAAGAAGAAGAAGGAGAAAGTACATTTGATCCAATATTTTCAAGTCAAAATTGTACAAAGGTATTTTTTTGGTCCATTAGTGGAATGTTGAATAAAAAAATTCCACTTGGCCAGCCATGTCAGCAACCAGCGCCACGTAGACGCCGCGTCAATAGCCAGCGCAACAACTGACTGCCAGAGAAGCCCAGATGCACAGCTGGCGTGTGTGGCTCAGATTCAGAGAGCAAAATGTGCAGGTGTTTTCTTAAGACCCCAAAAATATTCTAAGTATGGGATGTTTTTTGGACCTAAAGTTTTTTCTAAGTGTCCAAACATCGTGATTCTTTTTCTACACTTTTTTCCTTCAATTCCTCAACTATTTAAGAATTAACTAACATCTTTAGTTACTTTTTAATAAGTTTTAATCATCAAATAATCCAATTAAAGACTTACAAGTGATGAACTTCTTTGAGGCTTAAAATTTTTCTTAGTGTCCAAATTCACTTTTTCTTCTTCCACTCTTTTTTCTTCTATTTCTGAACTATTTGACAATTAATTAACATCTTTAATTACTTGTTAATTAGTTTTAATCATCAAATCATTTCCATGACCCTTCAAATTAAGTAACAACATGTAATTCTTCTACTTTTGTTAATTAGTATGTTTGAGATCGAATCATTTGGTGCTTCCTTCTTTTACTTTTCTCATCATATTTCGTTGATAACCTTCTTGATTCAAGACCGTTTGTTTTTTTCTTGGGTCGCCCTTCTTTCAAGAGTCACAAGAATCCACTTCATCACAAAGGATAGGTGATCTTGAATTGATTGAACAGAGCTAGTTCACAATCAATTTTGAGATGGCGCTATAGATGGTGAGTTGAGATCTACATACGAGTGACCTGTGTCTTTTTCTACTAACCTCGTTTGTTGAGTTTTGCAGGTATCATGTCTAATACAAGTACAATTGGGGAGGGTTCGGAGAACATCATGGAGGTTCTCGCCAACATCTCTAATCTAGTAGCAAAAATGAATGGAAGGATGAGAGGTATGGAGGAAAGGTTCGTACGGGTGGATAATGAGAATATAAGGAAATAAATTCAACCCGAATATGAAGAGATAAGGAGGTCATCGGTGCATTCCACCACCCTTGCTATGGGACAAGCTCATAATTTATGTTCTCCTCCACGAAGCCGAAACTGAAACTACCAACGCCCCACTTCCCAAACTAACAACCATCCAAACCACCTAAGACAACCTACGCCACATCCAAATCCACAACTCTATCACCCGCCACAAGAGAATCTTCCTTTTGTGGCGAACCAGGTCCAATACAAAACATCATTTCGAAATGATTCAAATGCCTCTTTTAATGAACCTTACACATCACATTCACAAAATACACCACAAATGTCCTACCAAGACTACCAATACCAAAATCCTCTCTATGATGAAATTCATGAGGAGTTAAATAATAATCAATTTTGAGAGCATCGGGTAGGGATAGAAATGGAGAACAAAGAGAAGGAGTATGACCTCGGGACATGCGGTGGGACCAGAGCATGGGAGATAAAAAATATGAGAATAGAGGAGATAGGATGGGATAAAGATGTGATAGGATGGGAAATAGAGGAAATAGGTTTAGGGAGAGGAATGATGAAGATAGGGGCTTGAACACTATCAAGGTCACACTTCCAAGGTTCAAAGGAAGTAGTGACCCCGATGAGTTCTTGGAATTGAAAATTCAAACTGAGAGGATCTTTCTAAAAAATATTATATCAGAAACTTTGATGGTGAAGTATGCTCTCATGCAATTTGAGGGGTATGCATCTACTTGGTGGGAGTCCAAGAGGAGGGAAAGAGAGAGCCATCTTAACTACGCGTTACCTACTTTACAAGACGTTGATTGCACTTATAGAGTTGAGATACTTGACTACAAACTACTACCAAGAGGTGCTCAAGAAGGTGTACATGTTGAGGCAAGGTACCAAAAGTGTGGAAGAATATTATGATGAGTTTGAGAACTTGCGGATGAACTCTAAAATTTAAGAGAATATGGAATCTAAGATGATACAATTCGTGGCAAACTTGAGGTATGATATTTTAAAGCACTTGAAGCTTAAAAACTATGAGAATCTTGAAGCGGCTTTCCATGATGCCTCAAAGGTAGAAGTGGATTTGAAAGAAGAAAAGTCATATAAGGCCAAAAGTTCTTTAACTACCACATGGAACAAAGGTAGAGATAATTCAAAGACGACATCCTCTAGGGAGAAACCTAAAGGTGGAGTTCTAGCTACCCAAGACAAGCTTGATTACAAATCCAAGGCAAGTGAGATACCACAAGGAGGGAACTATGTTAAACTTAACATTCCTCGCCCCTCTACAATTCAATTCCTTAGATGTCAAGGGAGGGGACATGTTGCTAGTGAGTGTCCAAATAAGAGAATCTCTTCGTAATGGGTATAAGACCGAAGATGAAGATGAGGGTGAAGAAAAAAATGAGGGAGAAGGAGAGGGAGGTGCTTCGGGGGATGAAGAAGAATGGTTGGATGAGAGGGTGAATTTTTCTTTCTTCATGGAGAAGGGAAAGTCTTTACTTGATGATGATGAAGGCTTGAAAAAGAATTTCAATATTTCATGTGTTGTTAAAAGAATTATGGGACCCTTGCAAAAGAATAACTTGACCAAAGGGAGAATCTATTTTATGCTAGGTGCAAAATCCAAGATAAAGTATGTTCTTTGACCATTGATAGCGGAAGTTGAACCAATGTTGTGAGTAGTTCCTTGGTGGACCGTATTAAAATGCAAACCAGCAAGCATCCCAATCGTTATAAGCTACAATTGCTCAATGAGAGTGGAGAGATGAAGGTCCTCAAACAAGCTAGTATTATGTTTAGTGTGGGCAAGTACAATGAGGAATTGTTTTGTGATGTGGTTCCCATGTTGGCATGTCACCTATTGTCTGGGAGACCTTGGCAATTTGATAGAGATGTTATGCACCAAGGGAGATCTAACAAATACACCTTCGTGATTGAAGGTAAAAAGTATGTGTTTGCACCTCTCACTCCATATCAAGTAAGTGAGGACTATGGGCTATGAAGGAACTTTGGGAGAGAATAAGGGACGAGGAGGCAAAAGGTGAAGGAGAAAGTTCCACCATCATTCCAAAGGATGGAAGTGCCTTGGCTAAAAATAAGAAGAACATGTGCATGATAACAAAGCCAAGAAAGTGTTTAAAGGGTGTTGATGAGGAATGCTTTCTAGTGTGCCTTGTCAATACCAACCTTTTGTTGCATGCTAACCAAGATACCAGCACTTTGCCTAGTATAATTTCTTCTCTTTTGCAGGGCTATGATGAGCTATTTCCAGATGATCTGCCCGCTAGATTACCACCCTTGAGGGGAATGGAGCACAAAATAGATTTTATGCCGGGTTCAAAAATCCCCAATCGTCCAGCTTATAGGAGTAATACAGAAGAAGCCAAAGAGCTATCAAGACAAGTCGAAGATCTTCTTGAAAAGGGGTTGATCAAAGAAAGCCTAAGTCCTTGTGCCATACCGGTAATTCTTGTTCCCAAAAAGGATGGCACTTGGAGAATGTGTATTAATTGTAGAGACGTAAATAAGATCATGGTTAAATATCGACATCCCAATCCTCAACTTGATGATATGCTTGATGAGCTATGTGGTTCTACTATTTTCTCCATGATTGACCTTCGAAGTGGATATCATCAAATTCGTATGAAACTGAGTGATGAGTGGAAGACGACCTTCAAGCCAAATTTTGGTTTGTATGAATGACTTGTGATGCCATTTGGATTGAAAGATGCCCCAAGAACTTTCATGAGATTGATGAACCATGTTCTCAAACCTTTCATCAACAAGTTTGTTGTGGTTATTTGAGGACATACTTGTGTATAGTAAGACAATAGAGGAACATGTATCCCATTTGAAACAAGTGTTTGATGCGCTACTAAGAGAGCGTCTCTTTGCTAATCTCAAGAAATGTTCATTTTGTGTTGATAAAGTTGTGTTTTTGGGTTTTTTGGTTAGTACAAATGGTATTGAGGTTGATGAAGAGAAGGTGGAGTCCATCAAGACTTGGCCGACCCCAACCAATGCAACCGAGGTAAGAAGTTTTAATGGGTTAGCAAGTTTTTATCGGTGATTTTTGAAGGGCTTTAGTTCAATTGCTTCTCCTTTGAACGAATTGATCAAGAAAGATGTACCTTTTGTATGGGGTGAGGAGCAGGAGAAGTCGTTTCAAGCCTTGAAATTGATGTTGAGTTCTTCACCCTTGCTCCAACTACCATATTTTATAAGGCCTTTGAAATTGAATGCGAAGCTTCAGGTGTTGGCATAGGTGGTGTGTTGATGAAAGAAGGAAAACCATTAGCTTTCTTTAGTGAAAAGTTAAAGGGAACTACACTCAAGTACTCAACTTATGACAAGGAATTTTATGCACTTGTGCGGGTGTTGGCTCATTGGCAACACTACTTGTGGCAGAAAGAGTTCGTGATAAGGACCAATCATGAGTCCTTGAAGCATCTTAAGGGGCAATCCAAGTTGAACCAGTTACATGCTAAGTGGGTCGAATTCGTTGAAGCCTTTTCATATGTGATCAACTACAAGCAAGGCAAGGAGAATGTGGTAGCGGGTGCTCTATCAAGAAGGTTTGTATTGGTCAATACCTTGGTTTCTAGAATGATGGGTTTGAAAGCTTAAAGGGTTTCTATTCTATGGATTCCGACTTCAAAGATACCTTTGATAATCTTAATCAAGTGAAGCGAGGTTATAGGTACCAATTGGTTGATGGTTTTTTGTTCAAAGATGGCCAAGCATGTGTGCCGATGCGCTCATTGAGAGAGCTATTTGTCAAGGAGGCTCATAGTGGTGGTTTGATGGGACACTTTGGGGTACCTAAAACACTTGACATTCTTAAGGAGCAGTTCTTTTGGCCCAAGATGAAGCATGATGTGGAGAGGATTTGTGGACAATGTCTAGAATGCAAGCAAGCCAAATCCACGACTAGGTCCCAAGATAAGAATACTCCTCTTCCTACTCCTAATGGTTCGTGGATGGATATTTCTATGGATTTTGTGTTTAGACTTCCTAGGACTAAAAGAGGACATGATAGTATATTTATGGTAGTGGATAGATTTTCTAAAATGACTCATTTTATTCCATGATATAAATGTGATTATGCATCCCATGTAGGATCTTTGTTTGTAATCAATGTGCTTGAATTGCTTGGAGTGCCTCAAACTATTGTTACTGATAGGGATTACAAGTTTCTTAGTCATTTTTGGAAGAGTCTATGGGGTACACTTGGTACCAAACTTATGTTCTCTACTTCGGGCCATCCTCAAACGAATGGACAAACCAAAGTAGTCAGCCGGACTCTTGGAAGGATTCTTCGATGCATGATTAGAAGAACCCCAACTACTTGGGAAGACCGTTTAGCCTTGATTGAATTTGCATATAATCTGTCTTTCCACTCCTCTATTGGAATGTCTCCATTAGAAGCATGCTATGGTTTTAAGCCTTTGTTTCCATTAATCACGACTCCTTTGTCTAGCAATGTTGTTGTGGGCCTAGACGCCAAGCAAAGGACAAAGGAGATGATGAACATTCATGCTAAGGTTAAAGAGTCCATTGAAAAGAACAATTCAAAGGTGGCCATTCGAAAGAATCGAGGGAGAAAGGAAGTGATATTCAATCCAGATGATTGGGTGTGGGTGCATTTTCGAAAGGAGAGGTTTCCACAAGTACAAAAAGGGAAGCTAAGCCCAAGAGGGGATGGACCCTTCAAATTACTCAAGAGAATCAATGACAATGCTTACATGATTGACCTACCAAGTGAGTGTAATGTTCATAATGTTTTCAATGTTAGTGAATTATCTCCTTGTGTTGTAGGTGATCCTTTGGATTCGAGGAAGAATCATTTGTTATCCCTACTTGATTTGCAAGGATATATTTTCTATGCACTGTCCTCAACAAACATTTTGCAACGCTTCCCCTAGCTAAATAAATTTAGTTTGGTCAATATTGACTTTGCTGAAACACAACTAGAAAAGGCCTACAAATATTCTAGCCTTTTTTTGCGTTTTACCTGGAATGTTTCTCTAGCTAAATGGCTAGCCAAGGTCATTCTATAGCTAATGTAGTAAACATCCTTGCTTATATCTGTTTTAGCCTAACATATTTTTCCAACTAAATTTAGCTAGGTACATTTCATGGCTGCATATTGTGAAATACAAATATAAGTTGATATAAGATGGAAATAGATAATTGAATTCATTCAAGTTATAAAATTTTAATTTTGTATAATCATTTCAAAGACTGCCATAAATCCCTGAATAATGAAGATACATTTAATAGTAAAATAAAATATTTCTTAAATATAAAATTTAATTATATAACAAAAACTCAATTACTTTAAAGTATGCTTGGAGAAGAGCCGGAGTGGTAGTCGTTAAGTATTTTAAATGAAGAGGTGTCTTTTAGATGAAAGGATATGTTCTTTCACTTTTTGGTTATCACCGGTTCTATTTAAATCGAAATTCTGCAGTTTCCAACGTAACTTTTAAAGAGTATCTTTCCTTTGAACGTTCTCCGAAGAATTCTTTTCTTTCCCCAAAAGAGGATCAATTTCAAATTCATGTTATTTCTTTCCAATGAATTTTTTTTCACTATTATTTAGTGCACAAATTCTTAGTCTTATCATATCTATTAAAACCATTTGCGTGTAATTTCATAGCAATCTCACAGAAGAGAGGGAACAAATATCATTTTTAGGAAAGCATTTCTCACGTATTTCAATCTTTTAATTTTGTGTTTGGTTCATCTTTGTGGTCTTCTTCATATAAATTTTGTATTCTTGGTTTGTCGTTAGGTCCTTCTATATGATTTATCATCATGCCGTAGATTCCTCCTTTCCTTATGGGGTTATGGATTTCTAGTCTTTTAGAGACAGTGCTACCGTAAAGGCAAGAATCGAACTCCTTCCTTTAATAAGCTTCTTTCCTTGTTGAAAGACTGCAATATTTCTGGGTCCACATGGCATGTATTTATCGCACTTGTTCTATCAGTGAATCTGGTTCTCAATGTTATAAGTATAATCAGAAACACACGTTTTCATTATCAAAATATGTAATTAATTAGTAATACAACAAATCCATAACTTTATCCTTTTTGATGATGAAAAACCATGCATTGGTGTAGGCATAGTAATCATACCAGAGTTCTTCCCCCTCTTAGTATCATTGAAAGCCAACCTTAAGAACATCAAGTTTTAACAAGTTGAAGAACATAAGACTCATTGCCACTTGAAAAACACTGATATGAACAGTAATCACATCACGAACTCAACAAGTAAGAAGAAATCCAACACTACAATCACAAAGAGCATAGAGAAACGATATGTAAGAACATAAGCACTATATTAAGCCAGACTGCTTTTTACAACCACGACAACAAAAATATGAAAATAAAATAAAAGTCAACAACTGGATTAAGATGGAGAATTAAGACTAGAGGACAAGGGAGGGAGAAGCTGAAGGAGATTGCGAATTTGAAAATTATGAGCCAACTTCTGTGCAATCATTTGGTTCTATATCAACATTCCTAGTGTTTCCTTCCTGAACCAACTGAGTGACCAAACTTTAGACTGTAGCACTTGGCCTAGTAGGAACACATGCACACTCAACTAGAGTCTTTCTATCCACTAAATCATACCTCCCACCAACTAGAAAAACATCAAAGGCACGAAATGTTAACGTCAGGATGAAATCATAGGGCGAGCCATGAGAACCAGGTGTAGGATCAATAACGCTAGCCATCTGCTTAATGATGACAGTAGGGATATTTATGAACAATAATCTATCAAAAGCATCCATTAGAGCCATGTCTTTAAAGGACGACTCATGGCGTCTTTCAGCCCTTTCTTACGCACACATTTGTTGATAAACTCAAAAATCAGCTTGCGAGGAGGCTTCTTTTCCCCTTTTAAAACCCCTCTCCCTAAAAAAAGTCGACCCTAAGTGAATTTTTGAATGAAGAAGCACTCATCGTCTTCACCTTTTGTATTCTCTTCATATCTAGAATCACAAACCCTCGAGTATCTTCCATAATTGAGTAGCACCAAACACAATAGGAACCTCATTTACTGCTGAACAAATAAAAATCCCACCCACAATAACTAGATTTGTGTAAAACGAGCTATAAACAATCAACTTCTCCATAATCACGAATCCTCTTTGTGAAGAAGCACCCACCTTCTTATTAATAAATAATTAACTATAAAAGTATTCATTCTGAAAAAGAAAGATTAAAAAAATAAATGAATCAGCAAATTAATATTTTTCTTTTTCTTTGTAGCAAATCAAGAAGTGTGCTGCTAACACGGATACATAGGAAGAAAAAATAGAAACTGAATAAGAAGACTTATATAAGTGTAGTCAGTGAAAAGTATATATATAACTAGGGGTTGCAATCGGACGGGTTGGATCAAATTTTGGCGGTTCATAAAGTGTTCAGACAACAAATGGGTCAACACCCAATCCAATCTAAATTTGCTAGGGTCAAAACGGGTTAAGTAATGTGTTGTAAAATGGGTCAAGACCCAACCCAACCCAATTTTTACTAAGTTTAATTATTTTATTAAGTATCTAATGAAATTTTTATATTTATTATGACTATATATAACATATCAATAACAAAACAATTTAAAAATATTTTGACAAAATTTCTCATGAGTCAATTTGGGTTACATATCAACTCAATTTTTAATGGGTTAAAATTATTTGGTTCAAATAGATTGAGCTGATAAATGGGCGGATTAATAATCCTCCTAAACTTAAATGGGTTGGACGGATTGGATGTGTTGGATTTCATTTTTCCACCCTATATATAACAATACAAAAACATAACCAAACTACAATACAAGGCTCCTGCTAAGTTTGAATGATAATTCGATCCGGCTAAATTGGAATGATAATTCTCCCGGCTCTATTTATTTTTCATTGATTTAAGTTTCAACAATTTGAGAAATTGTATAATGGTATCAAACTGAGATATTACAAAGAAACAAGCTACGATAGATATTTCTTCCTTTTTTTCTTAACAGGAGAATTTGGTCGCGCTTTGAGCAATTGTTATAATTAAATTTTTGATGACTAATTTAATATTTATTCTATTGTCTAATCATAATATTATTACTTGTTTTATTAATATATGAAAATTGCTTTTAATTGATGAAAAAAATAAAGCTTAATAAATTTGACATTTATTAAATGATGGAGAATATATTATTTATCAAATAAGTTACAATATATTTCCTAATAACAATTTTGTTTCATTTCTATTGAACATTTAATGAAGTCGATTATTTAATTTGCAATATATATTTTGATGTATCTTTCTCCCTAAATGTTTAAAAAATATCTCATAATGTTAAATAGCAATAAAATACTAAACAAATGCATCAACAAGTGAAACATACATTAAAAAGAAATTATTGAAGAATGACATAATAATAACTTGATATAAGGGGCAAAAAGAGGAAATACCTTGACAGAACTTTATATCACTCTAAAAGAGAAACTTCACCCTTTTAATTTATTTATATCTTCTTATTTAGTAGAAGATCCATTAATTATGTATGCTACTCTACATTAATTTGTACTATCAGAGTTTAAGAATAAACACTAAATTTTAAATCAAAACTAATAAAATATTAAAAAATGAAAGAAAACATAATAGTAGAACAAAAAGCAAAACCAGCAAGGAAAGCTTTTATAGGATAAAAATATTGAACTATAACGGTAACAATTATAATAGAATATTGATTTGTTTTTTTTAAAACCTTTTTAGCAAATGTTGACGGCGGAACCAAGTTAATAGTTAAGCCTCTCCCTAATTAGGTAAAAACGTGTTTTCCTTATTCGAATATATGCATTTGTCATTTTCCACTTGTTACTTAAATAAACATTTATGTTTAGAATGTTATGATAAGGTATCAAAATTTATAAGTAAAATATTAGTTAAGGATTATGGACTTGGGACTAAAATGAAAATCATGATGATTATTTATGAACATATGAATGTGTAAGTCAAAGGAGCAAAATTAATGGATAATGTTAGAGTAGAAGCTATGAATATGAAGTGTTGCGAACTATGGAGATGACTTTTAAAATAAAATTTTAATAAAAAAATACACTTTAAAATAGATTGTTGCGTTATTATTATATATATTGAAATGGAGATAAATGCCAAAAGAAGGAGAAAAAAAAAGATAAATGCAATTTGAGGCCATAAGGTGGCATATCACCTTATATATACCTTCTTTATATTATATATAAATAGTTATTTTCAAATATTTGTCAATTAAAAAAAAAATAAGAGAGAAATAATTATATTCCAACTTTGCTCTTAGAATTTTATAGAATTCGGAGGCAAGATATATTAGTCAAATTATATTCCTAATTTTTTTTTAAGGATTGTTGTAACACCACACAACTTCTAAGCAATGATTGGAACCATCCTTCGTATGCGTATAGGCCCAAACTCGTTGATTTCTAAGTTGTACATATATGTTAAAATCCTCTAATAAGTTAATTAAGTGTAATGGATGTGTTAAAAGGGTCGTAAGGTACCTTAAACACCAAGTCAAGTTTAAAGCATTTCTATTAACTAAGTTTTCACATGAGTTCATATAAGGGTCAACTTCAAACAACTATATCTCTCAACATATAAAGAGTTAGGTGGCCAATGACCTACAAAATTAAAGGAATATGAGTCTTCTTTTTAACACCACCAAATTTTTATCAATCATAGTTTGGAGTAGATATTTATAGTTGTTTTACTGAAATATGTTCGGACCGAGAAATTTGGCGATCACAATTGTCAATTCGGTGAATCACTTAATGGTTTGCCCTATCACCAAATTTCATTGCCAAAATGGCCTAAAACCTTCAGAAACTGTTAATTTTGGCGATCCAAAGCCCCACTTTGGCAATTTTCTAAATATTTTAGTGATGGTGCCTCCAAATCGCTGATTTGGCCAACATGATTCATTAAAAGGCCGTTTTTTTGTATTTTCCTTGCCCTCTTATGTTCCTAGAGGGGAATTCTTGCCATTTTACCCTCAATGAACTTCTCTAAATCTATAGTATAATCTAATAACATCCTTATATGTATAGAAACTCTCAATATCCCTAATTCTCCTTCTCCCAAAGATCGAGAACTTCAAGAAAGAGTTTTCTTCGATTTCGCAAGGTCTTAAGCCTTTAAGTTCAAGATTATCTTCAAGAATTCTAAGGTTCCTCATTCAAGATTCTTCCCCGAACTTCATCTCAAAGTTATCCATAGAAGGGTTGTCAAGTTCAATATATAAGGTTCCAAGTCCAAACCTTTTATCCAATAATTCCTAAGATTCAAATATGCAGGACTCCAATGAAGAATTCATTTCATCCTCATGTCCAAGTTTCCTAAGTTTATATGAATTCAATTTTATAGTTAGTGTTTATAAACTCACTTTCAAATTCACCATTTTTATGATAGAATTATAAGATTTCTTGAATGACTTACTTATGATGAAAGATTTTGACTATTGTATTGCCTTTTTATGCTTACCAAGATTTTTCATTTTCATCCTTATTAGTTCTTCACATGATATTGTCTATGATTCTTGAAACTTATATTTCAAAGAATAATTTGAGTACTTATGTAATTATGAAAGTTTATTTTGAGAATCTACCAGTTCTGCATGTTCTAAAATATTTTCTCATGATTTGAAAGATATGGTTTAGAAGAAGATTTCAGCATATGATCTTAGAAAAAAATATTTCTACTTCGCTTCACAGATTTGAGCAATCACAAAAAGATATGTTTTAGAAATGGTTTTTGAGCAAGACTCATTATAAGTTTCTAGATAAGCTTAATAGATGTGTTATGAGGTATATAAAAGTATGTTTTGGGAGTAGTAGTTAGCAACAAGTGAATGAGAGTTCTAAATAACCCAAGTTGAAGAACTACGTACCACAGTAGGATTATGCTACACTACTTTATTGATTGACCATTTGGATGTGAGAGACTCAGATTAGTGGATCCACATTAGATATATCGATTCTATACCCTAGAAATGTATAGGTCATCTCTCCCTGACTGGGATTGTAAGTTGGTACATCATGAGCTCACAAAGTGTATGTCAGTTATAAGAAAATCCCCACTTAGACATTATATTTTTACATATATTTATACAGTTCAAACATATATGATTATGTATATAGTTATAGATATGATGCTAGAAAGCATGATTTTCACATGTGCATCCTCTGAGATACGACTTTGAAAAGTATGGTCTCAGATATACATTTTCTTTCATAAACATTTATTTATGGTCTTTCACTACATTTTTCCTCAGTTAGTATTTATATGTCATGATCTGATTTCTCAGGTCATGAAGGAACCTACTACACCCACCACTAGGTAAGCCTAACCCTTAGCCCGAAGTCATAAGCAACGAACTATCAAGCAGAAGACAACAATAAGAAGTAAGAGCTTAGAACAAAGTAGAGAAAGGATAACCAATAAAAACAATATAGGAACTATCCCAATACCTGGCATCAGTCAGTAGTTGAGCATCTGATACAAAATAGGAGTACAAGGCTTTTACAAATACAAGACAAGTACATGTTGTCTCTGAATACAATATAAAGACTAATCCTAGAAAAAAAGACAGAAATCGGTAGCTCAAGAGGCATAATCTCTGAAACTCCAAGATGCTCCGCACGACTACAAATCAACAGCGATAACTCAACTTCAATCTACACGGAGCAAAAGTGTAGTATGAGTACCAAAAATGATACATAGTAGGCAACAACCGACTAAGCTCAAAAGATAACACAAGAATAAACAATAAGTAACAAGGAAAGCATAGCAAAAGTAACTAAACAGGAGATACTAAAGTAGACATGAAATAAAGAATAGAAACATGAAAAAATGGGTATGAAGCCGAGTCAAGAACGTACCAGAAACACAAGCCAACAACCTAATCGAAAGCAACTAAGATACCAAGTCAATTACCCAGCCTAGGAGGGCCCACAACCACAATTCTACCATCCATGTCTATCAGGTAACTATAAAATAATAACAGAGGATAAAATATAGTCAAACAATAACCTAATCAGACCCCCATAAGTTTGGAAGGTACAAAAAGAGAACTCTAGGGATGTAACAACCTCAAACCATGAGCATCGGCCTCGAATTGGAAGTAACAGCTGCAAACCATAAGCATCGGCCTTGAACAAGAAGTAACAGCCTCAGACCGTGATTAACCAATAATGGGGCTCCCTAGCTAGCCAGTAAACTCTAGGGATCCCACCAAAACCAAAAACATGGAAGAAAGGACATCGGTGCACTGACTAGTAAAGTAAAAACTAAGCACATCCCAGATGCCTCTAATATCTCAAATGGAAAAAGGGGCACGTCCGTGACGCCTCGTGAACTCAAAAATTAGTAAGCTAAGTGATCTTGGTGGTACGACTCCCGTTAAAACTAGTTTAGAATAAAAATGGAGTAAAATACTATCTCATCATGAACATTAATGATCAAACAATGCAATGTATGCCATCACTAGCATTCAAACACGGCACTCAAAATTAATTAATTATACAGCCAACCAAACCACGCTACTAAAGAGGAGAGAACTAACTTGCGATCCAACTGGTACTCGCATATGGCCTCAGGCCTAACAATATAACCAAGCTCAATAAAAGTATAAAGGTATACCGCTAAACGACAAGAGAAGGGACCAAGGAAGAGGTCTCAAATCAATAAAAGGGGAACCAATTCAAGGGACGACACCTTAACCCAATCATACCGCTCTAGACCCTGACAGAGCATAGCTAGGACCAACCCAAGACTATGATGAGCCACCAAGGCCACAAGCACCAACACCAGGATAACAACCCAACACAAGCCCTATAAGGAGCAAATCTGTCACGACCCAGGGGTACCCCCTAGATGTAACATGGAGTATAGAACCCCGAAGGACTCCATACAAGCCACTTAGCTCTCATAACATAAGAAATAGAACAATAAGAGTAAAACAGTTCAAGGTCCAATTTTTTTTGTAGAAACAAAAAATAGAAGTCTAAACTCATGTCTCAACATAGCCATCTAATACAATAGAATGAAATTAGGCCTAGCCCATACATCATGTCCAAAATAGAAATACAAGAAAGAAACTAAAACAATAACTCCATTCTCGAAGCATGAGTGCTCACCTAAGCTCGGGAAAATAATGAACTCAGCTACTAGCCACGAGACTCGAAAACTTGTCTGTCATAACTACAATTGGGGAAAATGTAGGCAAGAGTATACGTAAGTATAAAACAATGTACCAAGTAAGATAGCCACGCATAAAATATTTAAATCATGCCAAAAGGAATATTTGATTTAATGACATGCAATTGACCAAGCTAAAACATAATATGAAAGAGTTATAATACATAAGTCATAAATCATGGTCAATGCAAGATAAGTTCATCTTTAAAAACCTTTGAATTCATTTGTGATACTTCTTGAAGTAACCTTAGTTCATTCTTACTTGTGGGGAATTAGCCTTAACGAACATTGAGACCATGTGAGCTATAACATGGAATCCAGTGTCTACCCTACACCGAAAAAAGGTGTCCTACTTGGCGAAGGTAGAACCTTGAACTTCTAGCTTAAGTGGATCCACTAGCTCATCAACCTATGTGGGCACATAGTTATGGAATAAGGAGATTGTTACTAGAAACCCGGCCTCTACTAACGGGAGAGCTTCCATCTCATTGTCAATATCCACTCAGTGCTAAGCATAAATTCCCATGAAATAGTCATTTCTTACTTGACTTCATTACTCATGAAAAGGTTACCTTAGACAACCAATTCAAACTAGTTTCATTAAGATAGCTCCTAGTCTTTGATTCAATTAGGTGAGAAAGCCTTTCAACCTAAGAATCCTTTCTATGTGAGAAAACCTTTCACATCATGCTAGTATGTATTTTAGTGAGAATATCCTTTCACAACACGACATCATCATAATTGGTACTTTGCTCTCAAAGCACCCTTAAACATTTGCATAGATTTCATAAATAATGCCTAACTCCATAATTCACCTCCTTGAGGTCAAAACCCAATTTCAATCATCAATTCTTAGAAAACATGGGTTAGATATGAATTTCATCATAAATTCATGTAAAGCTAGCAATACATGCTTAATTTCATAAAACTCTTCTTGAAGATCAAAATCCCACATCATATAGTTCATGATTGAGAAAATATGGGGGATCACATGGGTTCATAGGGGAATTCACCATAAAAGCATTGCAATTTATCAATTCATGCATAAAAGATCATAATTAAATCATTTAAATCAATAATGAAAGTAACCCATGCTAATTGAAGAAAATCCTAACTCAATTGGGAAATTCTACCATTTGAAATAGAGGAATTTGGTGACTCAATGGATGAAAACTATCATACCTTGAGTCCAAATGCTAGCCTTTAATGGAGAAATTTGAACCTTAGCTTGAAACCCTAGGTGAATCCTTCTTCTTCAAGTTTCTAGAGAGAGAATATTTGGGAGAGCAATTGGTTTTCTTTTGGGAATTTAGAAGAATGAAATAAATGGGGTGAATTTGGGGGCTAAAAGACTTATATAGGGTCCTAAACATAGGCAAAACGACATAGTATAGAAATTAATTAATTAGGAAAAGTCCCATCTTCTCCTAAAATAACTGACAGCAGCCTATCCACGCACCCTAGTCGACGGACTGTGGTGTGACCTACAGTCCGTCCTTGTGAAACATGGTTGGTCATCAGAAACTGATTTTTGGGCCCTCGAACCACGGGCCTTGACCACGGACCGTGGTATAACCTACGGTCCGTAGGTCTGGCCGTGGTCCTTGACCTCAAATCACTGAGAAGGGTGGCCAACCCACGGACCCACCTACGGTCCATGGTTCAACCCACGGGCCGTGGTTGGCCTCTATGGCTGGCACCTGCAACTTCCCAAAATCTGGTTCATTTCCCTTTTTCGGATACAGGGTGTTACAATATCTCTCCCTTGGGATCATTCATCCTTAAATGAGATTCAAACTGGTTCTAAAAGAGTAGGAGAGGAACCCAACCTACAATGCAATGTATACAACCAAGGAGAAACTATCGACTCCAAGCTAGGACATTCTCAAAACATCATAAGAGGAGTGAAACTAAATCTATCAGTCAATCATGCATGCAATGCACATAAATAAGGAGGAAACATCAACTCCGAACTCATCATACTCAAATTCAACATAATGAAGTAGGAACTACATCTAACAACCCAATATGCATGAAATTTCAACATCACTCATTTTCAAGGAGGAACTACCTTCTCCAAGTTAAAGGCATGCTCAACATAATCTTATGGAGCTCGTATGCAATTCACTCTCAAAATGCATATCTATATCATGTTCATCAATTCATCTCATGAAGTCTATAGGCAACTCATACTCAATGCACAACAATATGAGGAAAATCAATCATATAAAGTCATTTTCTTTCAAAACACAAGCTTTCATAAACATGCATATCATAAGAAGATCATGGAAACACATAAAAACACATGACTCCCAAAACAAGGACAACTCAAGAGGAACTCATTACCTCAAGCTAGAATAGGAGTATAAGGAAAAAGATGAGGATATCGGGACATCATATCGGCCTCGGCCTCCCAAGTAGCACCCTAAACTAATTGATTCCTCCATAAAACCTTCACGAAAGATATTTCCTTGTTTCTCAACCTTTTAACTTGCTGGTCCAAAATCTCAACTGGAACCTCCTCATAAGAAAGACTTTCGTCAACTCCCAACCCTTCTAGGGAAACTATGGATGTCGGATCTCCAACACACTTTTTAAGCATAGATACATGGAATACGGGATGCACTGTTGCCAACTGATTTGGCAAATCTAACTCATAAGCAACCCTACCAATGCGTCTCAAAACCTAATACGGGCCTCAAATTGAGCCATATCGATACTTGAGTGATAACTGTTATTGAAGGAAAACTCAATTAATGGAAAATGGTCGTCCCAATTGCCCTTAAAATCGATCACATAAGCCCTTAACATGTCTTCCAAAGTTTGGATAGTACGCTCCACTTGCCCATCGGTTTGGGGATGAAAAGTCGTGCTAAGCTTAACCTTAGTGCCAAGTCCCTTTTGGAATGACTTCCAATACTGAGAAGTGAATTGGTTACCACGATCAGATATAATGGACAAGGGAACTCCATGCAACCTTACCATTTCTCTCAAATACAACTTGGCATAGTCCTCCGCCGAATAGGAAACCTTGACGGGAAGGAAATGAGCCGATTTAATCATCCGATCTACTATCACCCAAATAGAGTCATGTTGTCGCCTGGTGCGAGGCAAACCAACAATAAAGTCCATATTCAAATCTTCCCACTTTCAAGTAGGAATACTAATATCTTGGGATAAACCTCCCGGTTTCTGATGCTCAACCTTTACTTATTGGCAATTTGGACACTTAGCCACAAATCCCACAATATCCTTCTTCATCCCATTCCACCAATAAATCTCCCATAAATCACGGTACATCTTGGTGGTTCCTGGGTGAATAGAATACCGCAAACTATGGGCTTCTGTCAGAATATGTTCCCTTAAGTCATTAACATTTGGAACACATAATCGTCCTTGGTATCTAAGTACACCATCTCCCCCTTGGGAGAAAGCCTCAATTGATTTCTTAAGCACTGCCTCTTTCAATTCTACCAAAATTGGATCAAGACCTTGCTTGGCCTTCACATCCGCCACAAAAGACGATTCAAAACCATTGTGAACCATAACACCGCCCTTGGTGGAGTCCACTAGTTGAACATCTAACCGAGCCAATCTATGAACATCTCGAACCAACTCTTTCTTTTCTTCTTCAATATGAGCAACACTACCCATAGATAACCAACTAAGAGCATCCGCTACCACATTAGCCTTGTCGGGGTGATAAAGAACACCAATGTCATAATATTTCAATAACTCAAGCCACCTTCTTTGGTGAAGATTCAAATCCTTTTGATAAAACACATATTGCAAACTCTTGTGATCGGTAAACACATCAACGTGAACTCCATACAAATAGTGCCTCTAAATCTTTAAGGCAAATACGACCGCCGCTAGCTCAAGTTCGTGAGTTGGATAATTCTTCTCATGGACTTTAAGTTTCCTTAAGCCATAGGTAATAACTTTCCCATTTTGCATTAGCACGCACCCTAGAACAATTCTCAAGGCATCACAATAAAACATAAAACCATCAGTTCCCTCTGGTAAGGTCAACACCGGGATGGAAGTAACTCTATCTTTCAACTCTTGGAAAATCTTCTCACAACCTTCGGACCATATGAACTTAGCCTTCTTTTGAGTCAAGGCCATCAAAGGAGAGGCAATTAAAGAAAATCCCTCAACAAATCTTCTATAGTAACCGGCCAAACCAAAAAAGCTTCTAATATCCGAGGGAGTTAGAGGTCTAGGCCAACTGTTGACCACATCTGTCTTCGTAGGATCTATCTCAATACCCTTACTCGAAAAAATATGACCAAGGAAAGCTACATACCTCAACCAAAATTCACATTTGCTAAACTTCGCAAAAAGTTGTTGGTCCTTAAGAATTTGCAACGCGATCCTCAAATGATCCATATGCTCATCCTGTCTCCTTGAGTAGATCAAAATATCATCGATGAACACAATCACAAACATGTCAAGATATTTTCTAAACACTCTATTCATCAAGTCCATAAATGCCACCGGAGCGTTAGTCAACTCAAATGACATTACTAGAAACTCATAATGACCATACCAAGTTTGAAAAACCATCTTCGGGATGTCATCATCTTTCACCCTCAATTGGTGATAACCCGATCGGAGATCAATCTTAGAGAAATAACTTGCTCTTTGAAGTTGGTCATATAAATAATCTATCCTTGGGAGAGGATACTTGTTCTTGATGGTCACCTTGTTCAACTGTCTATAATCAATACACATATGAAGAGACCCATCATTCTTTCTTACAAACAAAACTGGAGCACCCTATGGAGATATACTCGGTCTGATTAAACCCTTATCCAACAAATCTTTCAACTGTTCCTTCAACTCCTTAAGTTCTACCGGAGCCATACGATAAGGAGGAATAGAGATAGGTTGCGTATCTGGGAGAAGGTCAATACCGAAGTCTATTTCCCGCTCGGGAGGAATACCAGGTAAGTCGTCTGCAAACACTTCCGGAAACTTATTGACAACGGGGACCGACTCGACATAAGGGGTTTCAGAATCTACATCCCTCACCCTTACTAGATGGTAAAAGCAACCCTTAGAAATCATCTTTCTAGCTTTAAGATAATAAACAAACTGACCATTAGGCATAAAATTTCCTCCCTTCCACTCTAGGATAGACTCATTCGGGAACTGAAACTTGACTACACGAGTTCTACAATCAATCAAAGCATAACAGGATTGCAACCAATCCATACCCAAGATAACATCAAAGTCTAACATATCAAGCTCTACCAGATCAACAAGTGTAACTCTATGGAACAAGGAAACAAGACACTTTCTATAGACCCTCTTAGCCACCATAGAGTCAGCAACATGAGTAGAAACAGAAAAAGGTTCTAGCAACACATCGGGAGCACATCAAACCTCATCGCCACATATGGCGTCACAAAAGACAAGGTAGCACCCGGATCAAGTAAAGCATATACATCAAGTTGAAAAACTTTCAACATACCGGTAACCACATCTAGAGAACTCTCTTGTTCACCTCTAGTCTGAAGAGCATAGAAACGGTTTTGCTTAGTAGCATTGGAACCCGAACCACTAGGAGTAGCTTGCTTGCGCTCTCTTCCTTTAGCCATAAGCATCGGGCAATCCCTCATTTTGTGACCACTCTTACTACAACCATAACAACCATCCGTGCTAGCTAGACACCTACCATTGTGCTTTCTTCAACACTTAGTGCAATTAGACCTAGAGAATGAAGATCCACCACCATTACCTCCTTCAGTCTTAGGGTTAGACACCCTATCTTGGTTGGACTTTGGAGAGACATTGGAGGAACCTTGACCGGAAAACCTTTGTCGGAATCTTGGACGACCTTGTCCATTGGACCTTGTGTTAGAGAAATTACCATCACCGGTCTTAGCCCTTTTTGCCTCCCTAGACCTTTCCTTAAGTTTCTCTTTCACAATTTGTTGTGCATGAACCATGAGATGAGAGATGTCCATATCATGAATGAGCATTGCGGTTCGGCACTCTTTAACCACCATTTCGGACACACCCGATACAAACTTACTCATCTTAGCCCTTGAATCCGCAACCATTGATGGAGCATAGTTAGACAATTGAGTGACCTTTAGAGCATATTCCCTCACACTCATACCCCCTTATCGTAGGTTAATGAACTCAAGCACCTTGGCTTCCCTACTCTCAAGGGGAAAGAACCTATCAAGAAACGCGGCCTTAACTTCTCCTAATCAAGAGGACCCGCATCTTCCGGTCTCCCTTCTTTCCATTGGTTTTACCATATTTGAGCCACACCTTTCAATTGGTAAGTGGTAAACTCCACCTTTTCCACCAGCGTAACTCCCATGATCATCAACACCTTATAGACCTCATGGATAAACTCTTGAGGATCTTCCTCAACTTTGGAACCATGAAACGACAGAGGATTCATCCTTGTGAAGTCCCTCACTCTTGAAGCCGCCGAATTCACATTTGAGCTTGCGGGAAGAACAACCTCCCTATTAGCTTGGGCCATTACGGCTTAAGCCAACACTTGAAAAACAGCCCGAAACTCCGCATTAGACACATGCTCGGCCAAAGGATAGACCGAAACTTGAGGAGCTTGGGGAGAAGCTTCTTGTTCCACATCCTCCCTCACATTCCTTCTAGCATAAGCTCTTTGAGTAGCCATATCCTGAAGAACATAGGATAAGGATTAGGACAGAGACTTTATAGAGTTAAACTCTATTGCATGACTGAAGAGTAATGAAAGAAGTGGAGTTTCCTAATCATCTTGTAGCCTCTCATGGCGCGCTTCACACTCATGAACAAGACTATACTAAACGTGGCTTATGAGATATCCTAGGACCATTCTAAACCGTGTGCTCTGATTACCAAGTTTGTCACGACCCAGGGGTACCTTCTAGATGTAACATGGCATATAGAACCCCAAAGGACTCCATACAAGCCACTTAGCTCTCATAGCGTACGAAATAAAACAATAAGAGTAAAACAGTTCAAGGTCCAAAACATTTTATAGAAACAAAAAGCGGAAGTCTAAACTCATGTCTAAACATAACCATCTAATACAATAGAATGAAATTAGGCCTAGCCCATACATCATGTCTAAAACAGAAATACAAGAAAGAAACTAAAACAATATCTCTGTCCTCGAAGAATGAGGACTCACCAAAGCTCGGGAAAATCACGAACTCAACTACTGGCCACGAGACTCAGAAACCTTTCTGTCGGACCCTACATTTTGGAAAAATGTAGGCAAGAGTGGGAGTTAGAACAAAACAATGTACCAAGTATGATAGCCATTCATAAAATATTTAAATCATGCTAAAAGGGACATTTCATTTCATGACATGCAATTTACCAAGCTAAGACATAATATGAAAGAGTTATAAAACATAAGTCATAAATCATGGTCAATGTAAGCTAACTTCATCTTTAAAAACCTTTGAACTCATATGCGATACTTCTTACAGTAACCTTAGTTCATTCTTACTTGTGGGGAATTAGCCTTAACCGACATTGAGACCATGTGAGCCATAACATGGAATTCGGTGTCTACCCCACACCGAAAAGAGGTGTCCTACTTGCTGAAGGTAGAACCTTGAACTTCTAGCTTAAGTGGATCACCTAGCTAATCAACCTATGTGGGCACATAGTTATGGGATGAGGAGATTGTTCTAGAAACCCGGCCTCTACTAACGGGAGATCTTCCATCTCATTATCAATATCCACTCGGTGCTAAGCATCAATTCCCACGGAATAGTCATTTCTTACTTGACATCATTACTCATGAAAAGGTGACCTTGGACAACCAATTCATACTAGTTCCATTAAGATAGCTCCTAGTCTTTGATTCAATTAGGTGAGAAAGAATTTCAACCTAAGAATCCTTCTATGTGAGAAAACCTTTCACATCATGCTAGTATATGTTTTAGTGAGAATATACTTTCACAACACAACATCATCATAATTGGTAATTTACTCTCAAAGCACCCTAAAACATTTGCATAGATTTTATAAACAATGCATAAGTCCATAATTCACCCCCTTGAGGTCAAAACCCAATTTCAATCATCAACTCTTAGAAAACATGGGTTAGATATGGATTTCATCATAAATTCATGTAAATCTTGCAATACATGCTTAATTTCATAAAACTCTTCCTTGAAGATAAAAATCCCACATCATATAGTTCATGACTTTGAAAACATGGGGGATCACATGGGTTCATAGGGGAATTCACCATAAAAGCATTGCAATTCATCAATTCATGCATAGAAGATCATAATTAATTCATTTAAATCAATAATGAAAGGAACCCATGCTAATTGAAGAAAATTCTAACTCAATTGGGGAATTCTACCATTTGAAATAGAGAAATTTGAGGACTCCATGGATGAAAGGAATCCAAGGATGAAAACTATCATACCTTGAGTCCAAATGCTAGCCTTTAATGGAGAAATTGGAACCTTACCTTGCAACCCTAGGTGAATCCTTCTTCTTCTTCTTCTTCTTCTTCTTCTTCAAGTTTCTAGAGAGAGAATACTTAGGAGTGGGATTGGTTTTCTTTTGGGAATTTGGAAGAATGAAATAAATGAGGTGAATTTATGGGTTAAGAGACTTATATAGGGGTTTCAAACATAGGCAAAACAACATAGTATATGAATTAATTAATTAGGAAAAGACCCAACTGCCCCTAAAATAACTGACAGCAGCCCGTCCAAGGACCCCAGTCGACAGACCGTGGTCTGACCTACGATCCATCCTGGTGAACCGTGATTGGTGATCAGAAACTAATTTTGGGCCCTCAAACCACAGGCACTGACCATGGACCGTGGTCTGACCTATGGTCCATAGGTCTGGCCGTGGTCTTGGACCTCAAACCACTGGGCAGGGTGGCCAACCTACGGACCCACCTACGGTCTGTGGTTACACCTACGGGCCGTGGTTGGCCTCCATGGCTGGCCCTGCATTTCCTAAAATCTGGTTCATTTTCCTTTTTCGGATATGGGGTGTTACAAAATCATAACTACGAGGACGGTAAAACACAATCTAAAGCATCTAAGCTCCCACCTACTATAAGGCCATAAAGTACCAATCCTTACAAGGGTAAACAAGATAATCTACACCACAACCGATGCTACAAGCCTAAACTGAGTATCCCAACACCCACACTATGTCCAAAACTCCTACGGAATCAGAAAAGATAAAATAATATGTTGAAAGCAAAATACCCAACAATTACAATCCAAAAGTACATGAAATCTATACTAGGCATTATTTAAGAAGCACAATCAAGAAAGTAGACCGAAGCCTACCTCTAAGCTGACTACGAGCACTCCAAATCCACTGCAAACGATCTATCCACTCTTGAAACGCCTCTGAACACCTCAAAACTATCACAGACGTTTAGACACTAAATTTGGAACAATCAGAAATGGACCAAAAAATTTGGTCAAAATGGAAATATGGGACCGATGCTGGGAATCCCAAAATTGAATCCATCTAAAAGTCCTAATCGACCAACCGATCTTGTTCCCCAAAACGAGGCTCAATTCCATGCCCAGAACAATCCAAACCACCACATGCAACAAATTCACCAATTGAAGAAATTAAAAGAGAGTTGGCAGCCCCTTCGGGGGAAAAATATATCTCAAATGGAGAGCCCCTGAAACTTCCTGAACAGTCCAACGCGTAGTTATGAAGATTCCAGATGTCAACTACTTATAATAACCTCAATCGGAACTCCCATGCTCGAGATATCACATTTTAAAAATGAGGGTTGACACTTAAAATTTAGGATTTAAATACCCAAAACTGGTCGCTAAAAGTCAAATTGGGTCGCTAAAAGCATGCACCCGATATCAACACTTCAGCTGGTTTGCTCAAACTATGAATTCTCTAACAGGGTGTTCGTGATTCGTTCGGAACCCCGTGCGCGCAAACAAAATATGCTACCCCATTGAATTTGGTATTCTAGATTCAATGGAACAATCCAATTTGGCATTCTAGATTCAATGGAACATCCATCTGAAGTTGTTTCAATGACAAATGAGTCCCACACCAAAATTCCAATTAAGCTAAAAACCACAAGAAGGCTCACAATGAGACCAGAAACCGAGGGAACCACACGAAAGGTAGTTCTAGACCAAAATTGACATTCCAGAGCTAACCACGCTAACAGAATCATCATCTGAGCATGTTTACCAAGATTGTTGACCAAAGTCAATCCTTGGCTTAAGCTTCAAATTTAAAAGATCAAACGGCACAAACTCACACCAAAGTTTCAGGGCCCGAATTAACCATGCCCCTAGCCTAAAATGACCTTTCTGGAGCTGATGAAACCGTCAAAATTACATTCTGAGGCCGTCTTCCTGATATTTTGACTAAAGTCAATCATTCAAATTTCAAAAGCTCCAAATTACGGAAACTTGCACAAAATCCAAAAGAAGGATACACCGACCTAACTGTCAGTCCCAACAAGTCATATATGACTTGGGGTCGCTACAAGAAAGCTTTAAACACTGAAGAGATTGGTAAATAAATAAAATGCCATGGAGGTTCATTACAATATCAACTACTAAAAAGACTTTTGTCTATGAAAGTAGAAGGATAGACATAGCCTGAAGGGACAAAAAAAAAGGATACTGAGCGCGGATGCTCCGCCACACCCTAAAATACCACAAGGATTGAACAACACTTCACAGAACTAAAGCTAAGAAGAATATCCTCAAATTCACTTCAAAACTCCAAAAACTACACCAAATCCATTTCGGGCTCCAATTCTCACCCAACTGAACTGATCTTTCCTTAAAGCACAAGATTCATCACAAGTGATGAGTCAGAGATTTCGACTCATGAGGGGCTTTGTTTTCATAGTTTAAGTGTCCTCAATGCCTAATTTATTCTCTAAACTGATGTTAAAGTGTTTATTTGTAGCAATGAAGGCTAAGGAGCAAGACAAGGACATTACTGGGCAAAAAAGAGCAAAAAAGTTGAAGATGTTGAAGGAAGGCAATCCTGGTGATCGCCAAGACCTCTCGGTGAGCCACCGAGTGGCTCTTTAGCTCAACTAAAGTTCCATCATGCCAGCCTTGGGGAAGAGCCTACTTGGCGATGGAAATGGACAGTCGACGGACCGCCAAACGGATCAGTGACCTTGACCCTGATCACCTAAAGTCACAGAACCTTGAGGATAAAGAGCCAAGGAAAACTGGCGATGGAATGGAGCAAAGGGCTCGTCTCCGACTTGGTTAATTACCCATATAGAGAAATTACCCTATAATCGATCACATCCCTCATAATTTCTCTCTACTTGTTGTTTCCCCTATTTTTAGAAGTGTATTAGTTGTTAATTGACAAACCAATCCCCCCATCTGACATTTGTTGTCAATCCCTTTGATTTATCTAAATGTTTTCGATAATTTTTATTCCTATAACCGATTAAACCACATTTATAACTTCATAACTGAATTCAAACTTGTACCGCTCCCTGTGGGTTCAACCCCAACTTTTCGTTGGATTTTATACTAGATTATGATCGCCTACACCTAGTATTGGATAAGGTGTAGTTGAGAATTTATTAAAAATGGCGATGCTGCCGGGGAGTGGTGTTTAGAATTCTATTATTGAAGTTTAAATTGTGATCTTCTTGTGTTGTAGTTGAATCGACTTACTTTTTTTTGTGTTTGTTGTTGGCTATTTTTGAACAGAGGAAGAGATGTGTGTGAACGGGAGTAACGGAAGACAACTTGGCAACCAAGATGATATCAGAAATCTGAATGATGTCAATGACCCAATTCAATTGGGTGGCGTTGGTGCTATACGTTTACCTCTGGTTGAGGAGAATGTTGTCTTCCATGTCAATAGCACAATGTTGAAACCCTTGAAAATGAAAGGATTACATGGAGGGCTAGCTTATGAGGATCCCCATGATCATATTCGGAACTTTGTGGATGTATGTGGTCCATTCTCATTCAAAAACATCTCACAAGAATTAGTCCCTCTCCGATTGTTCCTTTTTTCTTTGATTGGGGAAGCTACGAAATGGTTAGTTGATTTAGCAAGGGATTCCATTACCACTTGGGATGAACTTACCAAGGCATTCTATGTAAGGTTCTTTAATGAGGAAGTGAATTTTCTTCAAATCAAGAAGGAGGTTTCCATCCGAGCTATCCAAGGTAGGGCAGAAATTCAGGTTGGAATAGAGAAAGGGATGATAGATGGAGAGACAGTGATAGAGAATGGCGTGATGGTGGTGCTAATTGGAAGGAACGGGATGGTGAAAAGGACAAATACATTCCACCCCATGAACATCAAAATCCAAAAGAGCAAAGGGCTGACTAGGAGAAATTTCTTACGGAAGACATGCTTGCACGCATTCTAAATAAAGTGGAAGGGTCAGACAAGGTGCTAAAAGAAATGAAAGAGAATGTCTCCACACTCAATAAAACGGTCACCTCTCACTCAGTGTCCATCAAATGATTGGAAACGCAAATGGGTCAAATCTCATATCATTTGAACCCAAGTCCAAAAGGGGGTCTACCAAGTGATACCTTGACTAACCCAAAAAATGAACCTTGAAAGCATATCCACGTCGTGCCACGATGTTAAATAAGGCACTTCTTTGGAGGAAATCCAAGATTTAATGCTTTTATTGTTGTTGTTTGAATAACGGGTATTGAATATGCAGGTTGAAAAGTTGAAACTTTGGGAAAATGGCAACTAGGCGCGCCAAAAGTCCAGTTGGTGACTCGCCGAACAGGTCGGTGAGCCCGACTTGGATCGCCGTTGGAACCACGTAGCTTGCTAGAGGTTCAGTAAAATTCGGCGGGCTAAAGTCCCACTCGGTGCATCACGGAGTGGGTCGGCGACGTAAGTCACGTTCGGCGACTGGCGCGTGAACTGAAGGGTCTTTAAGGCCAAACTGTTTTAAAATTCAAAATCTCTTCATTTTCATACTTTTTGACTTCCAAACTTTCACAACCGCTTTTTCTTGCTTCTGTTTTGTACTTTTATTATTTTTTTGTGGGATTTACGGCTCGGGGATAATTCTTAGATACTTTGCATGCCTAGCTTTTCAAACATTCGACATACAAGGTTAGTTTGCTGAACCTCACTTTATAAATGGTTGTATTAAAATGCATTATCATTTTATAGTTGTTATCTGTGCCGGGTAATATTTTGTGTATTGTGTGGTAGTTTGTTTGCCTGTATTTAGTTGAAATCATGATTATTTGGCCTGAAATAGTAAAATCCCATGTCATTGATTGTTAAAATTATTGGGTTGTGTTGAAATCTTTGTGGGTCTAGCGGGGTAAAGTCTGAGTAACCCTAAATTGTGCTAATTGTCGAATTTTGCCCAATGATAAGGTAGTTGACGTCATTCTTAAGGAAAAAATACATCAATTGGCCAATTTTGGCCAAATCGAGGGAAGTCTGAGTACCCTGTGGGCATGGATCTTAGTTGAATTACATGATATAAGTGTTTAATTTTATTTTCATGGGTTGCGGGTTAGATTTTGAAGTTCGGGGTATAAAACTGACAGGTTGGGCTATTCGGCGAGCTCGCTGAGCTTGTCGAGTGGTTCGGCAGTTCACCTAACGTCCCCTAGATCACCCTTTTTAATTTTCTAGTTTGTGAGTTTGAGTTCTGTAACTTTCGACGATATGCCTGAGCTCGCTGAGTTCACTTGGGACCTCACCGAAAGTAACTTCTGATCGCCTTTCTGCGCCCCTAATTTCTAAAATTGTTCTGTAACTTTCAGTGAGCTACTTCTTGTTCGCCAAAAGGTGTTGCCGATCCGCCTATTGGCCCTGGACATCACCTACCTACTCTTATTTTTGATTAATTGTATTCTGGAACTTTCGGCGAGCCCGACCTGGCTCGCCAAAGGGGTTCGGCGATTCGCCGAACGGTTCGAGAGTCTTTCTATGCAGTTTTTCATACTTTGCTTTTTCTTCAAATTGCATCTAACGTTTGTTGTTTTATGTTGCAGAAATGGCTAGACCCAACGTAGCAGGAAGGAATCAACCGCCCCAAAAGCGGGCACGTGGAATTGTGTTTAATTAGAAGGCTACTGTCTCTCGGGCCCCAAAGACTAAACATCCTCAAAGATGGGGAAAGGGCAAGGGCCCTGTGCAGCCGACACATGCGGAGGAGAACTCTGATAGTGAGGTTATCTTTGATATATACCTCACTCCCTCCGGCAGTGAGGGTTAGTCTGAGGATAGTTCTCTGGCGTCCATTTCCGAGCCAAAAGATGACCAGCTCATACAGGCTAGGAGAGCGGAGCTACGCTCCAAGGTGATGAATGATCCGTTTCGGTGCCTCCTACGCCTCCTCCAACTCCAGTTCTAGCTCCAGAGCAGACAATAGTACATGCCCCACCAGTTCAGGGTCCCCCCTGGTCACTCAATATATTAAAAGCTGAGGGTTTAAGGACCATTTTGGAGGAAAAGCGGTTGTATACTGACGGTGTGGTGGACAGATATCCTGAGGTATGGAACACCTTGAAGTTCCACAAATTCGAGGTTTTTACAAAACCCCGAGGCCCTTATATCCCTACTTAGGTCTGGGAGTTTTACTCTGCTTATGGGGAGCTTGTCCCTAGAGGAAAGAAGAAGACCAGCATGTTTAAGTCAGTTTATGAGGTGATGGTTCAAGGCCGGAAGGTGAAGTAAAGCAGCTCGGATATAAATGCGGTACTTGGGTGTTCACGGGATTTTATGCATGACTACCTCGATTTGATAAAGAAGAAGACTCTAGAGGATCTAAAGGGTTGGCTGATACCTCTCCTCTCTGATGTTACTCCTAGGTGGATCGAGGCAGGTGCACTGATCGAGAAGAAAGACCTGAACGTTGCTGCAAGATACTGGTTCAGGTCCATCAGCATCAATATCATGCTCTCACAGAATGAGTCCATCCTCTGCCATCCGAAGGCTACCTATCTAGGATCAATTATGGATCGACAGAGGTTGAATTTGGGGCTGCTCATCGAGCAAGAGATGGCCATGAGGGCCAAACAGAGCCAAACCTCTCTACTTTTCCCTGTATTTATCACTGAGCTATGTCGGTGGGCCCGTGTTCCCATGGATAAGAAGATGGATGTGGAGGTGCCCCCACCTCTTCTACTGACATCCGATGTATCGAGGCTGAGTACTTGAGAGGTGAGGCCAACAGGAGGAGGGCTCCACTGGTGGATACATCCCCGGAGGCTTATGTTGATATGTTGCCGACTGAGGCAATCATGCCCACTCAGGCCAGTGAGCCTACAGGTCCCTCTAGTACTTCCACTACTACCTCTCCTAGTTCTACTGCAGCACCCCCTCCCTTTTCTTCTTCTATTGCTGCCGCCTCCTAACCCCCTATCACCCAGGCCATGTTGTACAAGATAGGCCATCTGGCCCAATCTGTTGATGTGTGTGCCTCCCAGGTAGAGGCCGTTATGCCAGGGCTGATAGAGTGGGCTATTGCTGCTGCCTTATCTCCTATTAGGGCTAAGATAAGAGAGCACCAAGATTCGATTGATAGCCATATATTGGCTCCAGCTGCCCTTACGGTATGGGTTGAGGCTTGCGAGAAGGGTCAGGGTGATTGTGCCACTGTGACGGCCCTAAAGGCCGATGTTGATGGGTTGAGGAAAGATGTGGACTAGCTGAAGTTCAGTGACTTATCGATGTTGTTTTGTACGGTGGAGATTCTCGAGGTCCCGAGCACTGATATTAGAGCCAGTTATGAGGTTCCTCCAGCTACTACGACCGGAGATGTTGCTAGGGCTGATGATGCAGATGCTGAGTCTGAGGCCGAGACTGATGAAGAGGAGCTCGGTGTCCGCGACGATGTCGTATATGATGATTTAGCAGATCTTGAGGATGTCATGGTTGAGACTGTTATGCAGGCATCGCGTAGAGAGACGTCGATGGTAGGCTCTAGTGGAGTCAAATATATTAATGAGCCGGGCACTGATGCCCAGACAAATGGAGCTACTAACATGCAGACTTCACCCAGGCTTAGCCTGGCAGGATGATTTCCTTAACTCCATTTCTGTTACTTTTTAGACTATTTTATTATTTATTTGTATTTGAGGACAATTGTTATTTTTGTTTGGCGAGGTGAGGTATTTCCATACTTACCTCTATTGGGTTGTTTTTGTGGATATTGTTTGTTTTGGTTTTGTGAATGTTGGATCTTATCTTGTGTTTATATATATCTTGGTTGTTGATCCATGTTGGTCTATTGTTTTTAATGTGCAAATGGTTTTGAACTGACTTTAAAAAAAATTCCACCTCTTTTGTGTTTCATTGTGGCAGACCTCTTTGGAAGAAACTTGAACAACTTTGACCTCTTTGTCCCATCATCTATAAGATTCATGAAGTATTTGTTAGTTGAATAGCCAACTTAGGCGGGGTGTAGTGAAAAAGAAGGAAAGTCAAGAATGTGAAAAAATCCGCCTTTGAAGCAATGGTTTGAAAAAGATGGAACCCCTCCATGTAAAAAAAGAGAGAGAAAGAAAAGAAAAGCTGAAAATGGAAAAAAAATGAAAAAGAGAAAAGTTTGTGAAATAAAGTGTGTGAAAGGAGTAAAACAAATGGGGTATCCAATGAGTTATGCTTAAATGAACAATAGGGTGGATTGTGAACATGTTAGAATGTGAAAGAGAAGGAGCAAAAGTGATTTTCAGACAATACTTCATGAAGCTAGAAGCCACTAAGCCAAAATGATCATACCTTTACACTCAGCCCCGTTACAAGCCTTGAAAAGATGTTTGTAATGTTGAGTGAGCTGAAAAGAATGTTGATTGGAAAATAAGGGCAAACCTATGGGTAGAATCATGCATGTGTTCATCTTTGTGAGTGTGAGAGTTGTATTTGATTCCGGAATCTTAAATTGTTGATGAATTTTGTGCGAGCATGGAATCATCCTTGTTGTGATGGCATTTGAATGCTTTTGCTGAGCTTGAACTTGCATTTGAAGCAAGCATTGTGAACTTGAGTTTATTTGATAATGGTGAGTCACAATTTGAAACTTAGAGTGCACAATTGAACATTGTATGTGTAGTTTGAACTTCTTGTGTGCATTTTTATCGAGTCTTGAGTAGCACTATTTGTAGACATCCTTGTTGAACTGATTGATCCTGAGTTTTACATGAGGACAAGCAAAAGTTTAAGTTGGGGGTGTTTATGAGTCTGAGATTTCAACTCATTTAGGTCTTTGTTTTCATAGTTTAATTTTCCTCAATGCCTAATTTATGCTCTAAACTGATGTTAAAGTGTTGATTTGCAGCAATGAAGGCTAAGGAGCAAGAGAAGGACATTACCGGGCAAAAAGGAGCGAAAAAGCTGAAGAAGTTGAAGGAAGGCAATCCTGGTGATCGCCAAGACCACTCGGCGAGCCGTCGAGTGGCTCTTTAGCTCGCCTAAAGTTCCAGCATGCTAGCCCTGGGGAAGAGCCTACTTGGCGATGGAAATGGACAGTCGGTGGACCACCGAATGGATCGGTGACCTCGACCCTAATCGCCTAAAGTCACGAAACCTTGATGATAAAGATCCAAGGCACACCGGTGATGGAATGGAGCAAAGGGCGCATCGCCGCCTTGGTCGGTGATGCTCAACTTACTTCGCCTAATGTGCCTGAAGGCCAAAATTTGGGAAACTATAAATTAAAATTTACAAAGAAGAGAAAGGAGTTCCGAGAGTTTTGAGTTTTCTCTGAGTTTTTGAATTTTTTCTTGAGTTTTCCATTGTAGAACTTAGAGCTTTTGAGACTTGGTTTTGAAGAATTCTCAATTGGGTTTTTGAATTAAAAGGATTTGAAGCATTGTAGAGATTAATGAGATTTGGGAACCATTACCCAGTTCATGGCTAACATAATTGGTAATTGTTTCTTTCTTTTTATGATGTGTGGCTAAGACCCCAATTCTTGGGGTTGATCATGTGATTATTGGCTTAATTAGATTTAAATGCTTAATTGAAGTGGGTTAAATCGATAGTTGTGTATTAATATTGTTGTTGCAAATGCAATTCTAACTTAGTGTTCTGGGCTTGCTTGAGAAAGAGGTTTTAGAACTAAGGATTTCGATTGGTGATTGTAGTTATTGGGTAATGTGGGTTCAGCTCGAGAGAGTGAATTCTAAACTTGATTCCACCTATCTAGCTCGAGAGAGTAGATAAATTAAGGTTTTGGGCTGGTTATATTGTTAAGCTTGTCGAGGTTTGAGAGAACTCGCTTGAATCGTAATAGATGTTCGAGAGAAAGCTATTACATCTATAGTCTAGCCTACCTACTGAGATTCAGCTATTGTTAGCAAATTTCAATTACCCACATAGTGAAATTAGCCTATAATCGATCACATCCCTGAGAATTCCTCTCTACTTGTTGTTTCCCCTGTTTCAACAAGTGTTTTAGTTGTTAATTGACAAACCAATCCTCCCATCTGACATTTGTTTTCAACCCCTTTGATTTATCTAAATGTTTTCAATAATTTTTATTCATATAACCGATTAGACCACATTTATAACTTCATAACTAAATTCGAACTTGTACCGCTCCCTGTGGGTTCTACCCCTACTCTTGTTGGGTTTTATACTAGAATATTGTCACACCCTGAGGCTACCCCCTTGACGTAAACATGGGACCTAGGATCACGAATGACCCCATGCTAACCCTGAGCTGACATATCATAAGCAGACTGAATATATCTATAAAATTTAAACTGATGCGGAAGCTAAATCATGATATGCTAATAGTGGGGAATACCCAAACTGATCTGAATGTATAAAACATATTTATGAGTTCAATAACAATTGAAAGATCAAACTCAATACTAAAGCTGAAACTAAACTATGTCTGAAAAAGCCTCTACTGACTAGAGTTACTGGGACATGTACCCAGCTAACCCTAGCAAAACTGAAACTAAAAATGAAAGACTAAATCTGAAAACATGTCTATTGTCCTCGAAGTATGAGGACTCAACACTGAAGCTGCTGAATGTGGATTGGGAACCAATCTACGCGTGATCTGAATGCTGAGAACCTGAACCTACATCATGAAAAGATGTAGCACAGAGTATGTGTCAGTACTTGGAAGGTACTGAGCATGCAGGATAGGATAAAAGCTGAACAAAACATATAAGCTGAACAAAGCATAGTGAGAAATGATATAATCTGAACATGATGAAAATACGGAAATATACTGAAAAGAACTGAACTAAATGCAATGACCAAGTACATAACATACTGAGACTGAATACTGAATTATAACTGAAAACCTAGTCAAATGCACTAGAGTCTGCCTGTGGGAGCTACTAGTAACCGACATAAAATCATGTGAGCTAACCGTGGAGTCCGATGTATACGCCCCATCGAGAGGACGCAATATACCTTGCCAATGGTATAAAGACCTGACTGACATGATCACTAAATCTGATGCCCAACAGAGGGGACTTATAAACCTACAGGGGCACGTAGTTCTGGGACTATGAGGATACGCTGAACCCTAGTCCAACTCGATACTAAGTCTACTCCCAACTAAATATGTATGTAACACATTATGAATGAATTACTGAAATGCTAAATAACTCAAAATACAGACATGCAAAATCTGAGAATGTAACAATTATATACTAATAATGAAACATTCGAAAACTTGGATGTATATCTGTTTATCTCACCTAGCTAGTGTAATTCATGAACAAAAAAAATCTACACAACTAGGGTTCTGAGTTTCATGCAATGAACTAAGCAACGATGTCACGAAAACATGATAAACTTATTAAGAACACTATAACAGCTAAATCACAACAATTATCTAAAGTTATAGAAACCCTAGGTCTAAGCAATATATAGGGAATCAAGAATCTGACTGAATTCTAGGGACCTAGTGGATGAAGGGAACCCACTAGTGAAATCCCACATACCCGTTGATGAAATCTACGGAGAAATCCTTCGATTTCGGGGCTGGAACTGAAGAAACCTGCTGCGTTGTTGGAAGGGTTTGGCCCACTGTTTCTTCTCTCTTTGCTCTTGTTTGATCAAATTTTTGTGAATGATCGATTAGGGAAAGAACTGATTAAGTTACCAGGCTAAAAATGACAAAAACTACGTAGTCTAGGGGTTGAACGACGTAGTTTAGGTGTCCAACACATAGGGGAAAAGACCAAAATGACCCCAACTTAAAATCTGACGTGGCCAACGATTGACCGACGGACCGTGGACTGACAGAAGGTCCGTCTTGGCAGGCATCATTTCACGTCTGGAGGTGGGAGTTGCGGACCACGATCCACGGACCTGGACCACGGATCGTGGTCCCACCTACGGTCCGTAGGTCCGGGCCGTGGGTCGGGGTTTTCTGAGTGGGGTTGGGGTGGCCAACCACGGACACCACCTACAGTCCGTGGCTCACCCTACGGTCCGTAGGTGGCACCTGCAACTTTTGAAAATCTGTTGAAAATGCAAGTAAAACTGAGGGAACATGATACTGAGATTGATTTTACGCAAGGTTAACTGAGAGACTGGAGAGGAACTATTATCTAAAGTTGAAACGAAATCTGAAGGAAAGAGATGAGGATACTTGGCCTTCATGGCTGCTTCTGCTTCCCAAGTAACTCCCTCTACTGACTGACTCCTCCACAAAACCTTAACTGAAGAGGCTTCTTTGTTTCTCAACCTTCGAACATGAAGATCAAGGATTTCAACTGGAACCTCTTCATAAGTGAGACTATACTTCATAGCCACACTCTCTAACTGTACTATAGATGCTGGATCACCCACACACTTCTTCGACAAGGAAATGTGAAAGACTGGATGGACTGCTGCTAGTTCTGCTGGAAACTCTAACTCATAAGCCACTTTACCAACCCGTTTCAAGATTCTGTAAGGACCTACATATCTGGGCCTGAGCTTTCCTTTCTTGCCAAATCTCATCACTCCCTTCATAGGTTACACTTTCAGGAAAACCCAATCATCGATTTGGAATTCCAAGTCCCTTCTCCTTGCATCTACATAGGACTTCTGGCAACTCTGGGCTGTCTTAAGTCTATCTCTGATGAGCTGAACTTTTTCCATAGCCTCATGACACGAATCTGGCCCTATCAATGCTGCTTCACCTACCTCAAACCAACCAACTGGAGATCTACATCTACGCCCATACAATGCCTCATAAGGGGCCATCTGAATACTGGAATAGTAGCTATTATTGTAGGCGAACTCTATAAGAGGAAGCTGATCATCCCAACTGCCCTTGAATTCGATCACACAAGCTCTTAACATGTCCTCTAAAGTATGAATGGTACGCTCTGCCTGTCCATCCATCTGTGGATGAAATGTTGTGCTAAGATTAACCTGGGTACCAAGACCTTTCTGAAACGATCTCCAGAAATGAGAGGTAAACTAAGGACCTCTATCTGAGATGATAGAAAAAGGAACCCCATGCAACCTGACTATCTAATTAATTTAAAGCTTGGCGTAGTCCTCCGCCGAATCTATAGTCTTGACAGCCAAAAAATGAGCGGACTTAGTAACTCTGTCTACTATTACCCAAATGGAATCATGCTGTCTACGAGTACTAGGTAAACCTGTAATGAAGACCGTGTTGATCACTTCCCACTTCCATGTATGAATGTTAATCTCTTGAGTCATACCTCCTGGTTTCTGATGTTGTACCTTCACCTGTTGATAATTAGGGCACTTAGCCACAAAATCTGCTATATCTCTTTTTATGCAATTCCACCAAAAGACTTCCCGTAGATCAGGGTACATCTTAGTGGCACCTGGATGAATAGAATACCTAGAGTTATGGGCTTCTGTAAGGATCTGCTGTGTCAACCCACCCAGCTTAGGAACACATAAACGACCCTGGTAGCAAAGCACACCATCTCCCCCTTGGGAGAAAACCACAACTTTCTACTGATGAACTACACCCTTCGACTGAAGCAATATAGGATTCACTGTCTTGTTTCTCCTTAACCACCGCTACCAATGAAGATTCTGACCCATTCTGCACTGTCACACCAACATTTGATATGTTCGTAAGGCAAACTCCTAAGCGAGCAAGCCGGTGAACATCCTTCGCTAATTCCTTCCTTTCTTCCTCAACACGTGCTAAACTACCCTTTAGAGATCATCTTTCTTGCCTTAAGGTAAGAGATAAATCGACCTATAGGCACTGAGCTACTACACTTCTATTATAGGACTGGGTTGTTTGGAAACTGTAACCGAACGACCCTAGTTCTACAATCGACTGAGGCTTAACAGAACTGTAACAAATCCATGCCTAGAATGATATTGAAATCTACCATTTCCAACTCTATAATATTTGCTAAGGTGACTTTCTAAGAGACTGTGACAGGGCAATTTATGTATACCCGTCTAGCTATAACTGGGTCACCAACTAGAGTAGAGACTAAGAAGGGTTCTGAAAGAGTTTCTGGACGGACACCTAAGTTTACTTCTATATAGGGAGTTACAAAAGAAAGAGTAGCCCCTGGATCTAACACTGCAAAACTATCTAAAGAAGGACTCGAAACATACCAGTGACCACATCAGGAGAATCTTCCTGGGCTTAGCGAGCCTGAAGAGCATAAAACCTGCCCTGGCACTGACCGCCACCTGTACCAGATGACACACCCTGAAGAGTTGGGCCACCTGCTGGTGTTGTTGGGACTGTAGACTGAGCCTTACTATTGTTACCTCCTTGCCCCTGCCTGAAAAAGGGCAATTCTTCACCCTATGACCAGACTGACCACACCCAAAGCATCCTTCCCTGCCTGCAAGACACTCGCCTAGATGGTTCTTACCAAACTTTGGACAAGTTGAGTAGGTCCTATTTCCCGAAACACTCCCCTGAGACATAGAGCCTGGTGCCCTACTATTCTGATCTTGTCGAAACTGTGAATGATTTCCACCACCCGATTTCTCTTGAGAGTACTCATAGTTCCCTGTTCTAGCTTTCTTGTTGTGCTTAGCTATTTCCTTAAGCTTATCTCCCTCAACTTGCTGAGCATGAGTCATGATCCTAGAGATATTCATATCCTCTAACAACATAGCACTTCTGCACTCTGTCTTCACTAAGTCGGAAACCCCAAATAGAAACTTACTCATATGTTCCCTTGACTCAACAACCATATGTGGAGCATACCTGGAGAGTTGAATGAACTTCAGCCCGTACTCTTGGACTGACATGGTACCTTGTCACAAATTCATGAACTCTTGTGTCTTAGCTTCTCTCAACTCCCTTGGGAAGAACTTGTCTAGAAAAGCTCCAGTATAACACTCCCAAGTCATAGGAAATGCATCTGTACCCCTGTTTTCTTTCTACTGAGTAAATTAAATGTGAGCCACGTCCTTAAGCTGGTAGGATGCCAATTCTAGCCCTATCATTTCCAGTCACTTGCATCACTCCAAAGATTTTCTTAACCTCATCAATGAAGTTTTGGGGGTCCTCATCAACCCTTGACCCTAGAAATTCTGGTGGATTCATATTAACAAAGTCTCAAACCCTGGCTGTTGCTGACCCATTATTAGCATTAGTAGGAACTGGGGCCTGCTGATTGTTCTTGTTAGTTATACTCTGAGCCAAAAGTTGGATCATATTCTGAAACTCTGCATTCGAAACCTCATGGTCTGTGACTGAAGGAACTGCATTAGCGTTGCGTGCATTAGCATTTCTTGGGTAAGCTCTATGTGAAGGCATGATCTGAAATGCATAACGACGAATTAGAAAGGAGATCATACCCACACACGATAAGAATAAAAAGAAAGTGAAGTTTTTCCAAAAACACTTCGTAGCCTCCCTCTCATTAGATGTGGTGCACTTCACACCCTTGAAAATGACTCTACTTAGTGCGGCTTTCAGACATCCTAGGACTCTTGAACCTAATGCTCTGATACCAAGTTTTTCACGACCCGAGGCTACCACCTTGACGTAAATACGGGACCTAGGATCACGAATGACCCCAAGCTAACCCTAAGCTGGCATATCATAAGCAGACTGAATATATCTACAAAAGTTAAACTGATATGGAACCTAAATCATGATATACTAATAGTGGGGAATACCCAAACTGATCTGAATGTATAAAATATACATATGAGTTCAATAACAACTGAAAGATCAAACTCCATACTAAAGCTGAAACTAAACTATGTCTGAAAAAGCCTCTACTGACTAGAGTTGCTGGGACATGTCCCCAGCTAACCCTAGCAAAACTTAAAATGAAAATGAAAGATTAAATCTGAAAACATGTCTATTGTCCTCGAAGTTTGAGGACTCACCACTGAAGCTGCTGAATGTGGATTGAAAACCGATCTACGCGTGATATGAATGCTGAGAACCTGAACCTACATCATGAAAAGATGTAGCGCAGAGTATGCGCCGGTACTTAGAAGGTACTGAGCATGTAGGATAGGATAAAAGCTGAACAAAACATATAAGCTGAACAAAGCATACTGAGCAATGATATAATTTGAACATGATGAAAATACAGAAATATACTGAAAAGAACTGAACTGAATGTAATGACCATGTACATAACATTCTGAGACTGAATACTGAAGTATAACTGAAAACCTAGTCAAATGCACTAGAGTCTGACTATGGGAGCTACTAGTAACCGACATAAAACCATGTGAGCTAACCATGTAGTCCGATGTATACGCCCCATTGAGAGGACCAATATACCTTGCCAGGGGTATAAAGGCATGACTTGCGTGATCACTAAATCTGATGCCCAATCGAGGGGACTTATAAACCTATGGGGGCACGTAGTTCTAGGACTATGAGGGTAGCCTGAACCCTAGTCCAACTCGGTGCTAAGTCTACTCCCAACTGAATATGTATGTAACACATTATGACTGAATTACTGAAATGCTGAATAAGTCAAACTACTAACATGCAAAATCTGAGAATGTAACAATTATATACTGATAATGAGACATTCGAAAACTGGGGCATGTATATCTGTTTATCTGAGCTAGCTAGTGTAATTCATGAACAAAGCGAATCTACACAACTAGGGTTCTGAGTTTCATGCAAAGAACTAAGCAACGATGTCACAAAAACATGATAATCTGATTAAGAACACTATAACAGTTAAATCACAACAATTATCTAAAGTTTTAGAAACCCTAGGTCTAAGCATTATATAGGGAATCAAGAATCAGACTGAATTCTAGGGACCTAGTGGATGAAAGGAACCCACTAGTAAAATCCCACATACCTGGTGATGAAATCTACGGAGAAATCCTTCAATTTCGGGGCTGGAACTGAAGAAAACCTGTTAGGTTCTTGGAAGGGTTAGGTCGACTGTTTCTTCTTTTTTTACTCTGGTTTGATCAAATTTTGGTGAATGATCGATTAGGGAAAGGTCTGATTAAGTTACCAGGCTAAAACTGACCAAAACTGTGTAGTCTAGGGGTTAAACGACGTAGTTTAGGTGTCCACTGCATAGTGGAAAAGACCAAAACGACCCCAACTTAAAATTTGATGGGGCCATCGACGGGCCTGACCGATGGACCGTGGACTGACCGATAGTCCATCCTGGCAGGCATCATTTAGCGTCTACAGGTGGGAGCTGTGGACCATGATCCATGGACCTGGACCACGGATCATGGTCCCACCTACGGTCCGTAGGTCCTGGCCGTGGGTCGGGGTTTTCTGAGTGGGGTTGGGGTGGTCAACCACAGACACCACCTACGGTTCGTAGGTGGCACCCGTCGGTGGAACCTACAACTTCTGAAAATCTGTTATTTGGTCTATTTTCGGATACGGGGTGTTACAATTTCGATCGCCTACACCTAGTATTGGATGAGGCGTAGTCGAGCGTTTATTACCCAGCACCATACCAAAACCATAGAATAGAGCAACTGCAGGACCATGGCAGATGCAACGCAACTCCCAAATTGTAAAACTAACCTTATGCTCCACATCAACTATCTTCAAACAACCAAGAGCGTTCTGTCGGTCCTTAGTTATGCTGAACATCTCTAGAACCAATTGAAACTTGCCTACAACTCACACAACATCAACCTCAAAAGAACATCAAGCTTTTTTTTAACACTAAGGAAGGACAACTCCCCATATAAGGAACTCAGCCTAGGGTAAAACCCCAAAATCCATTAATAAGCCTAAAAACCAACAAACCTATCTGAAACACAACCTTCTAAATCTAACCACACTAACCCAAAGGATGAACATCCTACGAATGTTAAGGTCACACTAATCCCTGTTTCAGCGACCTACTTTAACAAAAAGAACATCTAAAACACCGACACCACGAGCCCAAAAGCTGCTCTACCACCACAAATTTGAGCCAAACACCCCATCTTATGGAAAACCAAGCCGGCAGGTGGCGTATCAACATAGGCAACTGGACGCTTGTGTAACACCTCAGATTCTAAAATATAGGAAATTTCAGCTTTTCCAAGATCTTGTGACTGTACCAACAGAGCCTCCAACAGCCCCTGGACTGACACACGGTCCGTAGATAGCTCTGTGGATGGCCTTTCCTATTTTTCCAAAAGTGTCAAAAGTTCTAGTACCTTTCGACGCATCACCTGGATGGCCCATTGTCCTATGCACGAGTCGTAGGTAGGTATGGCCTAGTTCTGTGAAGGACAGTACAAAATCTATAAAACCCACAAGGATCTATGCATACTCTGTTGCTATTCTGATGAAGAACTCAGATGAGATTAAGGCACGTCTGACCGCTCTGGAAGAAGGTTCAGATACTCTACTGAACACTGTTGAGAAGCTTCTTCGCCTCAATAAAGAAACCAACATTGATTTTGGCAAATTACACATAGCAATGACCAGTCTGAAGTATGATGGAACTTCCACTGTACACAAATTGATCAAGCAGGCCGACTCTCTTAAGTCTGGAGTCAGCTCTTCCAACACAGACATTGTGTGACCCTTCAGAACTCATACTCTTCTATTTCCAAGAATGTTGAGCGCTCTTATAATACTTTCTGCAGGAACGTGCTCAACACTCTCAAGTACTTTCTTGGTGATCGCTAATTTGATATTTCTGTTTTTTTTAATGACTGTGGTTTTTTTAATAGGGGTGTGTCCCTAAAACTTTCTGTTTTTGTACTTTAAGATGTGGACCTTGTACCTCAAAAACACCTTGTGTTTGGATGTCTATGATTGTTTTTTATTATGCCAAAGGGGGAGAAAATTCAACAAAAACAACAGATATAGGTGACTACTAGACATGGGGAGTCTCACACTGACGGGGGGATTCTCACACTGATGTATTCTCAGAAGAAGGGCAAACAGACAGGGGGAGCCTCAAGGAAGTTTCACTACAACTCTTTGCATCTAGAATAACATTAACACTTCTTACTTTTTCTGTAACATATTATCATTATCAAAAAGGGGGAGATCGTTAGCCTCCCAATTATTCAAGGATATCGATTAATAACAATAAGTCTACCTTTTAGTGCAGAACTAGACGAAGTCGAATGAAGTAACACAATTGAATCCATCAGGATTCAATCAAGCGAAAAGGGAATCACAAGGAAGGAAAGCAAGAGATTCTCTAGATCATCAAATTTCCTCTGATTGGAAAATCTCCAAGAATCAAGGAACATTGACGAGGACAAAGTGGATCTCCAGACATCAAGAAAGACAGCACAAACAAAGTTTTCAAGGAAGAGATAAATGAGTCAAGACGCATGACTTAAGGAATCCAGAAAGGAAAATGCTCCACCATAGAAGGAAGGACATCATGAACATATCTGATATGGACATGATCATAATATTCTCCAAATCAGTCTCAATCAAGGAATCCCCACAAATCCTTGATTGAATGAAAATCCCTTGGGTTTTCCTAAAGAAGAGAAGAGGAACGTCACCTATTTAAACCAGCCTCAGTATCATAGAAAATTACACAGTTCATTTGAACTTGTACTATTATCTTCTATTGTCTTTCAGAAACACATTGTATTTTCGTGAGTCTACAACTGAAAAAAGAAAAGAGAAAGAAAGATTTAAGTGTAGGTTATACAAGTAGAGGTTGTGTCATAGTAGAAAATATGATATGCGTATCAGACAGTATCCTCAAGCAAAAACATTTTGCATCATCCAAGGTTCTTGACAAGCCCTTAAGGAAACCCGTGAAACCCAAGGGGACTGGAAGTAGGCACTACATTGGTGTTCCGAACCAGTATAAATCTCCCTGTGTCGTACTTCTTATTGCTATTATCTTTACTAAACACTATTATACTAATTTGCAGGTGAGTCGACCATCCCATACAAGAAGTCGATTTAAGGAATTTTTTTAATTCACCCCCCTCTTGACTTTCAATTGGTATCAAAGTAGGTCTCACAAATGAAGTGTTTAACTACGCATGAGCAAAGATCTAATGGCTAACTATCAAATTTTCGGTGCTCTTCTTCAAGACGGACATTTTTCAAACCGTCCACTTTACTTCAATTGTGAATAGTACTGTCACTGGAAAAATAAATTTAGAATCTTCGTTACCTCAAATGATATTCCGGCATGGATAGTTATCAAGAAGGGGCCAAAACCAATTCCTGGACTCACAGGAAAGGACGCCACCGATAAGCCTTTTGATCTAGAAACCTTTGACTTTACAAAGGATCAACAAGAGGTAATCCAAACTAATGCTAGAGCCATAAGTCTATTGTATTGTGCAGTTAGCGGAGCTGAATATGACAAGATCTCAACATGTTAAACTGCTAAAGAGATGTGGGACAAACTCAAAGTTAATTATGAAGGCACCAGCAAAGTAAAAGAGGCTCGAATCAGCTCGTTGGTAAATGAATATGAATTATTCAAAATGGCACATGATGAAAAAATTTAAAATATATTTTCAAGATTCAGTAAGATTGTCTGTGAGCTCCAATCTTTGGGAATGGTATACTCAAAGAATTACAAGTCAAAAATCTCATTATAAGTGTACCGAAAGCCTGGGAATCCAAGGTGGCTAATCTTGAAGATGGAGATCTGGAGAAAATGAGTTATCATGAACTTAGAGGAAATCTAATGGCATACGAACAAAATCATATCAATAGATACCACAAAGATGATGAGAAAATGACTGCAGCCTTCACTGCTGAACCAACTGAAATTGTTGAAGAAATAGATGAAACTCAAAGTGAAAGAATGGCTCTCATAAACCGTGGAGTCATACAAATACTGAGACAAAGACCCCAATATGACTTCAAGAATAACGATTATAAAAGAAATGATGATTGATGCTATTATTGTGGAAAACCATGGCACATTATGCAAAACTGTCCATAGAAAAAAAGAAGAAACCACAGAAGAAATGGAGATCCAAAAAGTCATGGATCCTGGAGCCAAGAAGAAACATCTGAGGATGATCATGAAGAGACCGCAAAAATATTTTTCATGGAACTAGGAGAATCAGGTGAGGTAAGATCTTTTAACTGTTCCAAATGTAATGACTTAAAAAACTCGCTAGACATGGTTACTGACGAACTGCAGAAGGTTATTGATGAATACAACAAAATTGCTCAAGAAAAGAAAGATCGGCAGATTCTTCTGGTAAATGGATCTAGAGACCAAAAGTTTCAAATACTAACCATCAAGGACCCTAGAATACTTGAGTACCTAAAAGAAACTAATTCTTTTTTCTTGCAGGAGCACACCTGGAAAACCCAAAAAAGGGAATGTGGGTAATTGACAGTAGTTGCTACAGACACATGAGCGGTAAGAGAGAAAATATTAAAAAGATAAAATACGTGGACGAAGGTTGCGTAAGATTTGGTGATAACACAAAAATGGGAGGTAATAGGAATTGGATCAATCACTCTCAGCACATCATGTGAGTTAACTAAATTGTATCTTGTTGAAGGACTCAAACACAATCTTCTCAGCATAAGTCAACTATGCGACTCTAGATTTGATGTCTCTTTTAATACAAAAAGTTGCACTATTATACATCAAGAAAAGTATATCAAGATAATTTGTGAAATGATTGACAATATATATGTTCTAAACAATGTAAATTTGCCCACTCTAACATATCTTATTGCTGTATCTTGCGATCCATGGATATGGCACAAAAAGCTTTGACATGCCAGCATGAACACTCTCAAAAAGTTATCTAAACTCGAACTAGTCATTGGCCTGCCAAAGATGAAATTTGAAAAGAATCATATATGTGATGCATGACAACTTGGTAAACAAACTCGTACTTCTTTCAAAGCCAAAGACATTGTATATACTTCTAAACTTCTCAAACCCCTTCACATGGATCTTTTTGGTCCCACTCAAACTGCTAGCATTGGAGGTAAAAGGTACGTGTTTGTAAGTTGATGACTTTTCAAGATTCACTTGGATTATCTTTTTATCTCACAAAAATAAAGCTTTTACTAACTTTGAAGTATTCTGTAAGAAAGTACCAAGAGAAGTAGGTTACTTTATTTCTACCATTCACAGTGATCATGGCGGAGAATTTGAAGATAAATCTTTGGAAGATTTTTGTGCTCGAAACTGGTTCACCCAGAACTTTTCTCAACCCAGATCACCTCAGCAAAATGGAGTCGTAGAAAGAAAAAATTGCTCTCTACAAGACATAGCCAGGACAATGCTTTTAGATCGCAGTCCTCCTAATCATTTCTGGGCTGAAGCTGTAAGCACTTCCTGTCATATTTTAAACAACTGTCTTATCAGGCCTATACTAAAGACAATTCTATACGAGCTCTGGAAAGGAAAAAACACCCAACATCAGTTACTTTCATCCTTTCAGATGCAAATGATTTGTCCATAATAATTGTAAGAACAACCTTGGTAAGTTTGATCCAAGAAGCGATGAAGGTATATTTGTGGGCTATGCCCCTCTTCGTCGAGCTTTTCACGTTTTAAATAAAAGAAACTTATGTGTAGAGGAATCAGTTCATGTTGTTTTTGATGAAACTAACACAAGAATGTGGGAAAATAATATTTGTGATGATGAACCTGTGTCATCGAAAGTTTCTAAAGAAAAAATCACAAAACTATGCACTAAAGAGTCAACTCAACTGGAAACTGAGTCAACTGCCAGTGCAGAAAACATTGTGGTTCCAAGAGAATGGAGACACAACCTAAGCTACCCAAATAATTTCATCATGGGAAATCAAGAGGATAAAATGCAGACAAGAGCATCCTTGAAAAAACAAGCATTTGTCGCCCTCGTCTCTCAAATCGAGCCCAAATGAATAAATGAAGCCTTGGAAGACGAGTCATGGAAACAAACAATGACAGATGAACTTGATCAATTTGAAAGAAATCAAGTATGGACCCTCATAGAAAGACCTAAGAATTGCTCGGTAATTGGAACAAAATGGTTTTTTCGAAACAAAATAAACGAGGACGGAAAAGTCGTAAGGAACAAGGCAAGACTAGTTGCTCAAGGTTACTCTCAATAAGAAGGTATTGATTACGATGAAACTTTTGCTCCCATCATGAGGTTAGAATCAATTCAAATTCTTCTTGCATATGCATCTTTTAAAAAGTTCAAGCTATTTCAAATGGATGTGAAAAGTGCCTTCATAAATGGTTTTATTAAAGAGGAAGTGTTTGCTAAACAACCTCATGGTTGGGAAAATCCTTCCTTTCCTGGTCATGTTTTCAAACTTTCAAAATCCCTTTATGGCCTTAAATAAGCGCCAAGGGCCTGGTACGAAAGGCTCATCATCTTTTTACTAAACAACAATTTTCAAAGAGGAAACATTAATACAACTCTTTTTATTCAAAGAACAACATCCATCATTCTTATTGCTCAAATTTATGTTGATGATATTATTTTTGGAAGCTCTAATCCTTTTCTTTGCGAGAATTTTTCCAATATTATGAAAGGAGAATTTGAGATGAGTCTCATGGGGGAACTTGCATTTTTCCTCGGATTACAAATCAAGCAGGCATCAAATGACACTTTCATCAATTATAGTAAGTATACCAAAGAGCTCATAAAAAGATTTGGCCTAGACAAAGGTAAAGCATTTGGCACACCAATGAGTCCCTAGACATGCTTAGAAACTAACTCTCAAAGAAAAGATGTTAATGAGAAGACCTACCGATGAATGATTGGATCTCTGCTATATCTAACCGCAAGTCGACCAGATTTTATATATAGTGTCTGTAAATGTGCTCGATTTCAAGCCTCTCCAAAATAATCGCATCTCACGGCTGTGAAAAGAATTATTCGTTATTTGATTGGAACATCTGACCTTGGCTTATGGTACCCTCATACCTCAAATTTTGATTTAATTGGGTACTCAGATGCTGATTTTGCAGGTGACTAAAATGATCACAAAAGAACAAGTGGAGCGTCTCAAATATTAGGACAATCATTGATCTCGTGGCATAGCAAAAAGCAAACATGAGTTTCTCTTTCCACCACTTAGTCCGAATATTTAGCAGTGGGAAGTTGTGGTACTCAGATTTTATGGATGATTAATCAATTACTCGATTATGATTTATCTTATGAAGTTGTGCCCATTTTCTGTGATAATACTAGCGCTATAAGTTTATCTAAATTTATTGTGCATCATTCTAGGGCCAAACATATAGATATAAAACATAATTTTATTCAAGATCTTGTTGAAAATGGAGATTTCGTGTTAGAATTTGTTGATTCCGAAAGTCAATTAGCTGATATTTTTACCAAACCCCTCCTTGAAGAAAGATTTTGTTTCCTTCGTAACTTTTTTGGTATAACTAGATTTAAAAATTAAATTTATTCTCTGATTTTATTATATAATTAATTTCCTTAATTAATCCTTTTTTATGTCCTCATTAATGTTTTTCTTTGCGTTTCATTTTTCTCTGAACAACTTTCCATCTTTTGTCTTTTCAATCACCTCTAAAACCCACCGCCTTCTCTTCTCACCTTCTCCTATTTAATAAACCCTCCTTTACTTTTCCTCTCACCTTCTTCTCGACTATTATTCTTTTATTATCCAAAGATGACAAGAACTAGATCAATGGCTTCTCTGAACGTTAGTTCCAGAAACAAGTATGAAGTTTTCGGTAGCGACACCATCTCTCTCTCTTCAGACTCCTCTGAGGATGCCACTCGGTTTTCTTGCTCTAAGAAAAGACCTTCTTCTACCAAAAAGAAGGAAGCCAAGAAATCTTGTCCCTCTACTACTGGTTCTCTGTCTGATATTGACATGCAAAACTTCTGAGGCGTTGAGCAAAAGATCAGATTTGAAGCTTTCTAGAACAGACCCATTGTTCCAGGATGAGCCATCAATCTCTATCAACTGAAGGACTCTCACGTCTCTGTATATAATTTTCTAAAAGCTCAGAAATTACCTTTATTTTTTAGTCTTTGTGGTAGCGAGTTATATCAAGATATTGTTCAACTCTTCTATGCAAACCTCCGTATTTCGAATGATAGCGGAGAACTTGCAACCCTTGTTATGGGTAGTCGAATTGTTGTGAATGAACATTTGTTAAAAGATGTGTTTGGTGCTAATTTCTCTTGGGATATCCCGTACATGAATGGTATTTGGCCAGATGACTTTGAAGTATCTTGGGAAGGTGCTAAGATAGTCGTGGCTGAACCCGGCTCTGATATATCTAATTTTTGACCTCTGTCTTTGTGTTTTGAAAATCTTATTCTCGCTCATATTGTGGCTACTACTCTCATCCCTAGGAAGGGATCTCTTAGTAATATCATCACCTGAGATGTGTTTGTTCTCTACTGTCTTTTGAAAAAATATAAGATCAATTGGGCTGCTTGGTTTAAAGAATACATGCTGGAAAGTGTTGAAGATCCAAATGGAACTGCAAGTCTGCCTTATAGACTTCTTATATCCCGTATCCTAATAGATAGACTTGTCGATATTTCCTCCTTTAAGTCACTAGGAATAGTTGCCACTTATGACACCCTCACTTTCTCAAGTATGAGGTATGTGATTGGTTGCACTACTTGGCTTAAAAAGGACTCTGTGAGGGCCTGTACATAATCTATAATACCCACAAGGATCTCTGAAGACTCTGTTGCTATTCTGATGAAGGACTCGGATGAGACTAAGGTACGTCTGACTGCTCTGGAAGAAGGTTTGGATAATCTACTGAACACTGTTAAGATGCTTCTTCGCCTCAACAAAGAAACCAACATTGGTGTTGATAAATTACACTTAGCAATGACCAGTCTGAAGTAGGATGGAATCTCCACTGTGCACAAATTGATCAAGCAGGCCGACTCTCTCAAGTCTGGAGTCAGCTCTTCCAACACAGACCTTGATGTGTCTGTGCAGAACTCATACTCTTCTTTTTCCAGGAATGTTGAGCACCCTAATAATACTTTCTGCAAGAACGTGCTCAACACTCTTAAATACTTTCTTGGTGATCGCTGATTTGATGTTTATGTTTTTTTGTTAAAACTGTGGATTTTTTTAATAAGGGTGTGTCCTTAAAACTTTCTGTTTTTGTACTTTAAGGGGTGGACTTTGGACCTCACTAACACCTTCTGTTTGGCTTTCTATGCTATCTTTGTTCTGTTTATCAATCACTGTTTTTGATAATGTCAACGGGGGAGAAAATCCCACAAAAATAACAGATACAAGTGATTACTAGACAGGGGGAGTCTCACACTGACGGGGGGAATCTCACACTGTTGTATTCTCAGAAGAAGCGCAAACAGACAACGGGAGCCTCAAGGAAGTCTCACTACAACTCTTTGCGTCTAGAATAACATTAACACTTCTTACTTTTTGTGTAACTTATTATCATTATCAAAAAGGGGGAGACTCTTAGCCTCCCAAGTATTCAAGGATTTAGATTAATAACAATAATTCTACCTTCAAGTGCAGAACTAGAAGAAGTCGAATTAAGTAACACAATTGAATCCATCAAGATTCGATCAAGCGAAAAGGGAATCACAAGGCCGGAAAGCAAGAGATTCTCTAGATCATTAAATTTCCTCTGATTTGCAAATCTCCAAGAATTAAGGAACAATGACGAGGACAAAGTTGTATCTCCAGACATCAAGGAAGACATAAATGAGTCAAGACGCATGACTTAAGAAATCTAGAAAGGAAAATGCTCCACGAAAGAAGGAAGGACATAATGAACATATTTTATATGGACATGATCATAATATTCTCCAAATCAGTCTCAATCAAGGAATCCCCAAAAATCCTTGATTGAATGAAAATCCCTTGGGTTTTCCTAAAGAAGAGCAGAGGAACCTCACCTATTTAAACCAGCCTCAGTATCATAGAAGATTACGCACTTCACTTGAACTAGTACTATTATCTTCTATTGTCTTTCATAAACGCATTGTATTCTCGTGAGTCTACAACTGAAAAAGAAAAGAGAAAGAAAGATTTAAGAGTAGGTTATACAAGTCGAGGCTATGTCATAGTAGAAAATCTTATCTGCGTATCAGACAGGATCCTCAAGCAAAAACATTTAGCACCATCCAATGTTCTTGACAAGCTCTTAAGGAAACCCTTGAAACCCAAGGGGACTGGAAGTAGGCACCACATTGGTGTTCCGAACCAGTATAAATCTCCCTGTGTCGTACATCTTATTGTTGTTATCTTTACTATACACTATTATACTAATCTGCAGGTGAGTCGACCATCCCATATAATATGTCGACTTAAGGAATTTTTTTAATTCACCCCCCTCTTGACTTTCAATTGATATCAGAGAAGGTCTCATAGATACAGTGTTTGACACACATGAGCAAAGATCTAATGGTAACTATAAAATTTCCGATGCTCTGCTTCAAGACAGATTTGTTGGGATTTGACCCCAACTGATTTGTTGGGTTTTATACAACTTCTCCAACCCTATTCCTAAAGTCTACTACAAGACCCGTTCTGACCAGGTAGCCCTACACTTAGTGATATTCTACCTGAGGTACACAAAAGGAAAAATTCCATTGGAGTACTAAAGACCGGTGAAACTTTTGTTCCTAACCAAAAGGAATTAAACAGACTTTGGAAACTCCCCGAGCATCAGAGAAAAGTAGAATGGTACAAAGCCACCTACTCTTTAGAACAAAGAATCTCTTTTAGAGATAAATGGTTTAAGGATATGGAAAGATTCAAAACAGAAGTTGAATTTTTCAAATGGTTTGAATATTCAGGACAGTTAGATGATCAAAAATCATCTCTCCAGGTTCTTGTCAGCAAATGGTATACTAAAGATCAGGTGATCGAAAGTACTACTCCTCCTCTTTGTGGCATAAGCATACCATATAGAGAAGACATTATTAAGGCAGCCCCTTTCAAAAAAATCATTACTGGAAAGGATACCAGCCTGATTACCACAGCTGATATCAACAAGATTCTTGAACAAAACAACTATACCAACCAGCTCCTCCATGTCGTATCAAAATAAGTTGACAACTCTAAAGAGAGTAGCTCCAAAGGTATTATTCCTGTAAAAGACAAACCTTGTTCCTCCATAAATATCCCTCAGATAGACCCTAATCCTATCTTCAAAATCCCTGAATTTTCCAGAGATGATTACCCAAAGCTCACGGATAAATTTAGTAACTCCTCAGAACTTTTGGAAAAGATCAATGATCAACTTTCTAAACTCATGATTTCTAGCGCAAACCCTTCCTCTAGTAATAAGCTTAGTATGATTAATGAATCTGGAAATGATCGTTACCATATTAAAAAGTATTATAATACCAGACCTTCCTTCCTGGATACTCAGTTTGAAGAAAATCCTTTTACTTCATCAACATCGAGCGACGGATGGAGTCTTGTTGAATGGAATATTGATGGCCTGGTAGAGCATCAAATATTGAACAAACTCCATGAAATGGGTTTGAACATTACAGCTTATAAGCTAAAAAATAGTTCTGATAAACAGGCTGCTACAATGCTTATAGCAGGTTTTACAGGAACATTAAGGCATTGGTGGGAAAACTACCTCTCAGTAGAGGATAAGAATAGTATTCAAAATGTTGTTACTACAAGAACAGTCGTTAAGACTGAAAACGGAACAGAATCAGTAATGCAAGTAGCGATTGAAGATGCTACTGCCACTCTCCTATACAGCATCGCCAAGTATTTCATTGGTGAGCCAAAACTTTTTCAAGATAGGAGCCTTGAGATCCTCAATAACCTATACTGCAAAAAATTAACAGACTTTAGATGGTACAAAGATATGTTTGTAAACAAAGTTATGATGAGATCAGACTGCAATAATGATTATTGGAAACAAAGATTTATTAGCGGTCTTCCACCTTTGTTTGCAGAAAAGGTTAGAACAAAACTCAGAGATAGATGTGAGGGAAAAATCCCATATGACTATCTCACCTATGGTGATCTAATCAGTATAATAAATCTCGTAGCTATGGAGCTATGTACAGACTTGAAACTGAAGGAACAACTCAAAAGAGAGAAAAAGCTTTCTTCGATAGAATTAGGAAGCTTCTGCCAAGATTTTGGATTTCCCAAACTTTGCCCTCCTTCTGCGAAGAAAGAAGGAAAGAAATCTAGAAAGGATAAAACCGTTTACGAAAGGAAGTCTTCTAAAAGAAGATACGAGCAACCAAGGGAAAAACCCAAGAGAAGATTTAGGAAAAGATCTTCAAAGCCAACTTCTTCTACTGATGAATGCTGGACATGTGGTAAAAAGGGCCATAGGGCAAACCAATGTCCAAGAAATAAGAAGAAGAAGAAAAAGATTAATCTTCTTGAAGTAGATGAAGAAACTAAGCAAAAGCTTTTTTCTATTATCGAAGAAGAAGAAGAAGAATCTAGTTATTCTTCTGAAGAAGAATCTAGTTATTCTTCTGAAGAAGAAGACTGTAGCGATGAAGAATTCATCAATGTCGCTCAAGAATAAGATTCTGGAGAATCAGAAGCCGAGTGTAATTTCCAAGGAGCATTTTGTCTTTGTGATAGCAAGACTATCAGTGTCCTTTCAGAAAATTTAGCCGAAACTCTTTTTGCTACTATCGAGCACATAAAAGATGAAGAAGCCAAAAGAAGATACCTCTTGGAATTACAAAAATTGGTTACCACTCAAAGAGATGAAAAACCAAAAGTAGTCCCTTTCAGCATGAAACAAGTTATGCAAAGGTTCAACTTAAAGACAGAACCATCTATAGACGACCTCAGAAGAGAGGTCAACAGTCTTAAAGAAGAAGTCAGAGATGTCAACTATTGACCTCTCTTCTGAGGTCGTCTATAGATGGTTCTGTCTTTGAGTTGAACCTTTGCATAACTTGTTTCATGCTGAAAGGGACTACTTTTGGTTTTTCGTCTCTTTGAGTGGTAACCAATTTTTATAATTCCAAGAGGTATCTTCTTTTGGCTTCTTCATCTTTTATGTGCTCGATAGTAGTAAAAAGAGTTTCGGCTAAATTTTCCGAAAGGACACTGATAGTCTTGCTATCACAAAGACAAAATGCTCCTTGGCAATTACACTCAGCTTCTGATTCTCCAGAATCTGATTCTTGAGCGACATTGATGAATTCTTCGTTGCTACAGTCTTCTTCTTCAGAAGAACAGCTAGATTCTTCTAAATTCTTCTTCAATAATAGAAAAAAGCTTTTGCTTAGTTTCTTCATCTACTTCAAGAAGATTTATCTTTTTCTTCTTCTGCTTATTTCTTGGACATTGGTTTGCCCTATGCCCCTTTTTACCACATGTCCAGCATTCATCAGTAGAAGAAGTTGGCTTTGAAGATCTTTTCCTAAATCTTCTCTTGGGTTTTTCCCTTGGTTGCTCATATCTTCTTTTAGAAGACTTCCTTTTGTAAACGGTTTTATCCTTTCTAGATTTCTTTCTAAGCTTATTACTAGAGGAAGGGTTTGCGCTAGAAAGCTTGAGTTTAGAAAAAAGTTCATTTAGAGACCATTTAGAGAAGGATCATAAATGCAGAATAAGTAAGAGAGAGAAAGTCAATAATTACTTACTAAGAATGCTTGATTATATTATAGCATGGCGGAACCGCCTTGTATTACAGAGTAGGAAGCTAGAAGAAAAATGTATTGGAATTTCTCTGATGCTTCTCTTATGGATTTACAAGTCTTATATAGACAAAATAAACGATAATGAGAATCCTCGTGCTTGCCTCTGAGTGGCTGCTTTTGATTGCCTTATCTTCTACTTTATCGTTTTCTTTTTGAAAAGAGGAATCTTATCAGCAACTTTTAATAAAGTTGTCTTCTTTTGTTGGCTTTTTATCTTGTCGGCCAAATAAGTGGGTCCACTTTAGCTTTTGTGAGTGGGAATACCTTTCGGAGAGTGAGATCTTCATGCTTAATCAAGATAAATTCTGATTCTTTGAATCTCTTCTCTTCCTTCTTTGATAATTCTGACTCTTTGAGTCTCTATTTAGAAGGCTTAATTATTCCGGATTTTAATATCCTCAATTAAGGATTATTCATAGAAAGGATCCAAATATGCTTGAGCCATACCACGAGGTTTTAACATGTCCCCATTATCATTACTTTGGGATGAGGCTTCATCAAGCAGTTTCATAATTTCTGCTTCGTCTGGATCATCATCTATTTCAGACAAGGCTTGTTGAAGCCTCTTCTTCAAATCACTCTTGCAAGGTGATTTCTTATTAGTAACTGTAGGTGCCTTCAGTGAGGCCTGTTGGGGCTCCTTCGGTGCTGGAGACCATCCTTTGATAAACACTTCTTTGGACTGATATTTGATTCTATCAAATTCATGAATCACAAAAGTCCAGCTAATAATATATGAAATTCTTTTCTGGATAAAATATTTGCATAATTTAATATGCTCTGCCAAAGAAGAGATGTCTTGATCAATTTGAAATTGACCATATTTATCTGAAAAGATTTTTGGTAAAATCTTTTGATTACCTCCAAAGTAATTCCACCACTCGTAGAACCACTGAGGGATAATAGATTTCGCTAACTCAAGGCTGTATTTTACGAACCAGGTGTGAGTGGTGGGTCGTAAATATAAAAAATTAAACCATGCAGATTTATAATCATGCCAATTGAAAGTTTGTGGTTTAAACTATTTTGAAAAGTTAATGGGGGTGTGCAAATGGTCTACTTGCCATTCAAATGGAGTTAAAATCTTTTTAATGATAAACTTGGAGTATGCAATGCTATCAGGGTCATTGTCATCACTAAGTTTATGTTCTATTTCCACAGAACCAGTATAGAAGCCGCACCAGGTGTTTAATCTCATAGTGCTCATATTATTTGTCTAACGCGAGGATAGGAGATACCTGTAGAGAAACAATTTAAAATCTTCTTTTTCTTTCTTAGATTTTTTGGTGGTTGGGGCTACTGCTTCCACGAAACTCTCAGGAGTTTTCATTGTATAACTGTCTGCAGTTTGAACCGAGGAAAATCTAGGTTTTCTAGATGGGGAATCAGAACAGGGTTCTGATTCTTTAACAAATGGCTTTTTTAGTTTTAGAAGATTGGAGGCTGAAGAACTGGGTAATGCGGGGTAGGCATTAGAGCTTAAGGAAGGGTTTATTGGTGGTAATTGTGCCAAGGCTGAATACCTGTTGGGGTTATTCAATGATGGCGGTGGTGGCCGAATTCTAAATGGTTTGGCTGAAAGGGTTTGATTTACAAACTCCTTCTCTTTAGAGGTTTTGGAAAAGGGCCTTGCTCCTGCCGGCCTCATATTTTTCCCTGCAAAAATTCTATTGTTAGAAAGTCTGGGAGAGAATTATCTTCTCCTTTGATAAATTCAATCTGAAAATCAAAGCTAGATAATAATGCTTGCCATCTTGCAAAGATTTATTTAGAGACAAGATTTTTAACATCCTTTTGCAAGATATCTTTTGCAGATTTACAATCTACTCTAAGCAAGAATTCTTTGTTAATAAAATCATCTTGAAATTTAGTAATACAAAGAACGATAGCAATAATTTCTTTTTTTATTGTGCTTTAATTCTTTTGAGCGGAGTTCCAGACTCCAGAAGTATAACGAAC